>JAOEGS010010876.1:0-61582 GCA_025447755.1 Corythornis vintsioides
CACTGCCCACTAACCCTAATCTCTCTACTATACTCTAGAATCACAAAAAAAAAAAACAAAAAAGATAAAAGGAAGAGGAAAGAGGGGAGGGGGGGGGGGGGGCGGCGGGGGGGGGGAATAGGAAAAAAAAAAAAGTCAAGCTGAAAAACAAACCCAAGAAACAGTAATAGACCCTGATGAAATGCCCTGGCCTGGCTTTGGTGGGAAAGGCCAGAGAACGAGCCATGCTTGGGCATAAACCATTCTCCTGGGAAAGGGTGGTCAGAGATGTGAATGTCTGTCCTCGGCTGCTTCTCTTCTGAGCTGACCTGCTTTAAAAAAATCTAAGGATCCCTCCCCCGGGCTGTACAGGTATTTGCAGGCTGGTGGTCTATCTCTGTCTTTGCTCTCTCAAATGTCAGAGATGACCCCCAGCACTGAACCTTCTTCTTCCCTTGGGCAGCTGGGGTCAAGGGGGAAAAGCAAGTGGCGTGAAGCCTTCTGAAGTCTGTAAAAATAGGGAGCTGTAGGCAAAAAATAAAGTTCTTCTGTTTGTTTTTTTTTATGAGCATGTTTCATGCCTTTCTCTTTCTGCAGAGGGCTTTTCCAGAAGTGCAGTTAATAAAACCCTTGGATGTGGAGAATGGGAACCAGAGGACAACAAGGTCCTACGGTCAACATGCTCTACCTTTGCTCTGACTCATATTTTTAAAGGATATCTATATTCATTTTTGCTCCTATTCATGGAGAAATGCCTCAAGCACCAGAACTTTCTTTGTACAGAGTCGGCTGAAACACTGAAAATAGGAATACTGTGTATGTTGATCAAACCAAAGCCCCTCAAGCTCAGCAGAGAACTCAGCCCATCAGCAGGAGTCAGCTCCAAAAGCAGCATTCTCCATCTCCTTGGATGATTGCAGCCAAGAACCAGCCAAGGCTGGAGCCTGCATGGAGAATAGTTTGGACTGTGAAACCCTGCTGCTCTCCATGAAGAGGAAAACACCCCTTGGAAAGGGAGGCCTGGAGAGTTAACTCTGGGCACAGATCCACATCCATCCCTGACCTGCAAAGGACTTGCTTGTAAGGTGGGAGAAGCATGTGCAGCACTTAATTGGACTTTCATTCTCGCCTCTCTTCCCTTCTTGCCCTGCCCTCGGGAGCTGGGCACTCTCAGTTATTTGCCAGGGAGCTATTTTATAGGGAAGAAAAGGAGCCAAAAGGACAAAGCATCATCCAAGAGAGGACTGGAGAGAAGGTAACGACATGTACCGGGGTTGAAGAGGACAATGGCTCGCAGGCAGCCTAGCTCTGTCTTGTCCATCTGCATGTCTCGCATTTTTGACACGAGTTCTGTCAGTACTCTGCAAAGGACACAGAAATGACAGGCATCAGTGTTCAAAAGAAATGTGAAAACACCCAGGTGTCAGACGCAGAGCGAGCTCCTCCAGTGCACTCTAAATGAAGCCGTGGGACAGTGCTCGGTCCTACCCGCTGAGGATATGCCCTCATTTTCCTCCTGGATCAAAAATAGCTCATGAGGAACGTCAATAGTTCCTGTGAGATACAACAGGGACCATAAAAACTGGCTTCATACATTCACTGAGAGGCTTTGGCACCTGAGAAAGCTGCCTAAAAATAAAAAATAATACTATAAAAAAACCCCAACCCCAACAGGTACCTAAAAGCAATTTCCTCTGCCGGTAATTTTTATTACTCCCTTTGCTCTTACTGCAGGTGCCGGTCCTGAAATATTTTTCCACTGATTGCCCAGTTTTTCCTGTTAGATCCTGCAGTGAAGTCATGATCTTGCACTTATGACCTCAGAGGAAACAAATGATGTCACCCAGGTCTGAAGAACAATTTCCTTGCAAAGCAGAGAAGCAAAGGTGATTTGGTTTCAACTAAGATGAGTCTCGGGCAGAGAAATCAGCCACCTTTCAAGCGGTGTCTGGAGGCACACTGTGGGTCAGACACCCTCCATGTCTGGCTTTAAAGCACTTTCCCGAAGCAGGAGATTAAAGAGCCCTCGGGATACTCACGTGGAACCTGCCGGGTATTTTGGGTGTTTTTTCGGTTGTGAAAATAAAAATCACGTCTTGGTCCAATTAAAGATGAAAAAAAAATAAAGGAGCGGCCTCCTCGTAACATTAGAAGGCATCTGGACCCCATGAAAGAGGCTTTGATTTGCACCGGGCAGCCCTCTCCCTGACTCTGCCGGGCTGTTGGTTTCAGAGGAAGGGTTTAATGTCCTGCAGGAAAGGACCATGACGTTGCCAAGCACGTCGTGGGGTGGACACACCTCAGCCTAGGCTCCTCTGACCATGAGCCCACGTGCTGACACATCTCCACCCAGCCCCTCGAGCGGGCTGTGACGTGGGGATCAGAGACAGCCTGGTGTGGAGACAGGGATGGGGGTGTCTCAGCAAGGTGGCCTGAGCCATGGTACCCACCAGCCAGCCCTCCTCCCTTCACTCACCTGTCGAAGATGGCCCCGACGCCAGCACTGTGCGCGCTGTTCCGGTGCACGTGGAGCCCCGTGGCCAACAGGATCCCGTCTTTCACGGCTATGGAGCGGTGAGAGAAGGAGGCGATTAGGAGCTCGTTCCATCCTGGGAAGGAGAGAACAACCAAGGCCACGGGTTAGAGCCACGAGGTCCTCAGAGGGTTTGGGGAATCAGCAACATGAAGAGAGGAGGGAACCACTTGAGAACTGCCTTCGATAGAGTAACGTGGCTGGATATGGGATGGGAATGGGGGACCCAACCCTTTCTTGGATGTCAGGGGAAGGAAAAAATGGTTAAGGAACAAATGCACTAAAAATACAAGGCTAATAAGAGAAGCAGCTTCCTCTATAAACCTTGCAGGCACCAGAGAACACAGCTCTGCCTGGCTCCTCTCACCAGGAACCTCTGAGTGGGTGTGGAGCCCTGTGTTCCCCCTCTGACCTCATGCTCCATGCCTCTGGGCAGTTTAAAGCCTATTAACACTTTATATCAGCTAATTTGGCTCATTTTCAGGCTGTAATGGGGCACAAAAGTTCATTCACCATTATCCCAGCTGGTTAAATTGGGACCATGAAGACTCTTGCTCGAAGGTTCCTCGCTCCTGCCAAACAAACCCTGGATGGGACTGTCTCTTCTCTCTCCTGCCTCGGTACAGGGATGTCCCTTGCCCATCACTGCTCCACTAACAGCTTTCCATAGCTGCATGGAGATCAGCTTTTGTCTTATTAGTTACTGGA
This sequence comes from Corythornis vintsioides, assembly GCA_025447755.1. NCBI lineage: Eukaryota > Metazoa > Chordata > Aves > Coraciiformes > Alcedinidae > Corythornis > Corythornis vintsioides. The sequence continues at coordinate 3,221 of JAOEGS010010876.1, forward strand.
CATGCTACTTTAAGAGGCAGGTAAATCTATCCTCTAAGCCCAGGCACCATGGGAGCAGCCTGGGCTAGTTACAGATGGGGAAGGGAGATGTCACCTCACTCCTCACCCTCCAGCAGCTCCCCTTCTTAATTTAACACATTTTCAAATTCTTAACTCTCCTACCAGCTGAGGTCAAGAATGTTCAAAACAAACCCACAACAAGAAGAAATGCTATAAAGGTTCGAAGGATAGAAAATTTGGTGACTTTCAAACAGAATAGGCATCTTGTAAGACAAGATGGGTCATTTGCAACCCTGGGGATTCTCACGCTCCTCACGTTGCTGATTTACCCAGCCTGACACCATTCTGGTGTCCTGAACACAGGGCTGCTTGGCAGGGTTCAGAAACATCAGAATATTTTATACTTTTTTTTTTCCTCCAGTCTAGAAAAACAGTACAACATCCTTCACCTCTCTAACATGTCTTGTTTCACTGACTGGAAAAACTACAAGGTCCACGTATGCTGTATTTACCTAGTGCTGCAGAGATGGGCTGTGCCGCTAGAAATGTTGACAAGGAATAAAGTTCACTCTTTCCTAAGTGGCCACAGGATGTTTCCACCCCAATCATGGGAATATTTATTTGGCTATTTACTGGGCGAGGCCTGGCACTAGCAGAGGGATTGCAACACTGTGAAACCCAAGGAGGATGGAGGAGAAGACGTGGGACTGCAGCAGGAGACTCCAGGAGCCTGCAGGAACCACGCTCGGTGGCTGGAGAGGAGCTCCAAAGGCAGACCCACAGAAAGGTGGGTGTCTCCCACCACCCTCACCATGCACCTCCAACCAACAGAAACCAGAGCTGGTTGACAACATCCCAGCACAGCCCCAGCTTTCACAGCTCTGCCCCGACTCTTGACCATCACCCAACACCCCTCAGCCCCAGCGGTGCCGAATCCAACCTCTGGCTTGCCAAGAGCACAGGAAAGCAGTGAGGCTGAGGGGTGCCACCAACATCTATGCTGGGCTCATTCCAGCCAAGGAGTGCTGGATTACTCAGCATCCTTCAGCTGAATTATTCCCATTTAGAGCTGGAATGTTTCAGCTGAAATGGGGAACCTACTTCTACCTAGTGCTTTCACCAGAGCTTTCCCAAAGAGCTGATAGAATAAGGAAGCAAGAGGAGAAATTAGGTGTAAACCATGGGCAGAAAATCTGAGTTAGAGACCAAACAAGAGTTTTGCATTTCAGCCCAAGCTATGCCGAAGCAGAGCAGATTTCTTAGACACTTGTGACTCCTTCCTCATCAAACAAAGTGGCTGCAGCCTCTGGGGATGCTTTTAGCTCCTCTGGGGCACCTAGCAGAGCAGTGACCATCGTGTTAATCCATCTCACCACCACATCTCCCCACCAGCACCATAAGAGGAGCTGCAGACACAGTGCTCAGCATCCTTTGCCAGGCTGGCCTGGGTGCAGAGAACGCGTCAGGTCACTCCCCTCCCAGCTGTGGCAAGCTTGGAAACAAGAAAACCCAGCAAAAACAGGCTTAAGGAGCCGGGTTTCCTTTTCCTCCAAAAAAACTCAGAGAGGGAACATATTTAAATGATTCAGGATTAGAGGGAAGCTGCTGCCAGCCCAGCCAGAACCACCCTGCCAGAGATGCGTGCTCCACTTAATTCTGCTGCGAGGACGCACGACTGAACCGCAGCGACGCTCTCAGCGAAATCTTAATACTTCAATATTTCATGGGCAGCTTGTTCTCAGCAGGCCACTCTCCCCACTCAATAATAGATAAAGCCACTGGTTAAAAGACTTGGGGGAGGTCATCTGAGGCCTGAACACAGACATTTAGAGCTGGGAGCCCATCGGAGCAGCTCCAGGTGCTTGGCCTGCCTTGCGGCCATGGGTTCAGAGGCACCATGAAATGTGGGATGCGGTGGGGTCCACAGCCCCATGGATCCATGGAATGGCTCCTGCTGGATGCCAGCACAGAGCTGGTCATAGCAAGCACCAGCACAAAGGAAAGAACATCAGGTCAGAAAATCTCCAGCTTTCATTAGCCTTCTTCTAACGAGGAAGGAAAACTATCAGCAATTGTTGTGGGTATTGTTTCCATTTCACAACAGAGAGAGACAGCTTTTGTCTGAAGCCTGTGATATCTGCAGAAAGCCCTCAAACTTTTCTGTAGGGATGCCCTCATCACCCACTCTCAGGCTCTAGAGACCTCTTCAAAAGTACCCTTTTTGTTTTTTCCAGAGAGGGGCAACATTGATGCCCATGGAAGTCAGAGAAGCACCTTCACCAGTTATCCATCAAGGTCTCCCCATTTTCTCTCTCAGTCTCACCCTTCACATGGAGTTTGTCATTTGCTGGAAGCCACTCGATCAGTACCACTGTCCCCTTTGTTTAAGGGAGCAAAACTCTCCACTGGGTCAAGCCAAAACCTTTTAAGTCTTTTATCTGGAGCTACGCAAAGAGCTTCGTGCCTAAAATGTGCCCTCGTTGAGTTCTGCTCTTGATTTCTCGCCCTCCCTGGTCTTTGTGCATGACCTGCCAGCAGCAGGGGCTTGAATCTACTGGAAGGAACAAGACTCTTTTCACAGCTAACCGCTTTTCACCTCCCAAAGCCCCCGTTCCTGCAGACCCCCTGCCGCACAAGGAAATTTAAAATAAGCCCAGAGAATTTTATTTTTATCTTGGTGGGTGGGAGAAGGAGGGCGATATATTTTTTTTTTTCTCCCCCTTCTGGTTTTAATTATGATCAAACATTTTAGTTTGATGAAATTTCACGGAGTCCCAAGCCCACTTGGTCTTTCAAGTCTCAGCCTGGGAGGAAGGCAGCGTGGAGCTCCCTTGGTTTATACCACCCAGAGCACATCCCCAAGCACCTCATTCAGCAGAGATGAAGCCAGGCTGGTTTTTTCAACTGATTGGCAGCTGGTGCAACATTTTGGATCACATTCAGCAACCCGTCCCTTGGGGCTTTTTAAATCCTATTTGGCAATTGAATTATCAGAGGCTATTACTCACAATCAGTTAATGGCTTTCAAGTTGACAGGACCTAAATCTAAGTATAATACCTGTGCCTGGTGAGATGTAGGATTCCTACAACCCCATGCTGGAGCCCATGCAAGGATGGGTCCCACTCACCTGCTCTGAGCAAGATGACCTGGTCGTCCAGGGGCAGCTCGGAGAAATGGGGGATCCTCTTGGCCCACTCCACCAAGGTGAAGAGCTGTTTGTCTGCTGCCTGGCATATGTTTGTCACTGGGTCATTGGGCTGCCAAGAAAATGAGATAAAAAGGCTCAGAGAAGGCAGAGCAAGAAGAGGAGAGGCTGGAGGAGCAGCTGAAGGGCTTTGCTGCTTCCCTGCTGCAGCAAAGGAACTCAAGTCAGGATCACCTCAGAAATGGACATTATGAGTCATGGGAAAAGGAGGTGACTTGGCTTCTCCACCACATGATTTTAAATACCTTTTAGCAAGCTTCTAAGCAGGAATCGGGAGTGTTGAGACCCAAAATCCATCACACTGACTGATGAACCAAACAAGCTCCAGCCCAGGGAAGGACAAAATCCTGCACCCGTGCAGCACACACGTTCCCTGTGCCAGCATCTCCCAGCTTGATAAACCAGCACCAGAGGGGGCATTACAGAAAAAGGAGAAAAAAAACCCCTTTCCTTTGAAATATTATCCAGTAACAAAAACCATCTGCTCTCAAGGAGGACAGTCAGCCTAAACACACCAAATCCCTGTTTAAAGGAACTGCTAACAGCTCAAGTGGGTTTGTGATTAGGAACTGGAAGAGCCTGTCTAACCCCAGGGAAGACAGACCTCGCCAGTACAAGTGTGTATATAGGGTTTACCTCTCTGGACAGGGATGTATGAGCTCCTCTGCATATCCCCCTGTAATCCCTGCTGATATCTAGCAGCTTTGATTGTACGATTATTTTCTTTCCATGTCCTTAAAAGAGCAGTTTCCAAATCGAAGGAGGAGTGTTGACTTCACCCGTGGATTGCAGGGGGAAGGGGTGTGAATTCAGAGGCAGACATGAATGCCAGCCCCTGCCTCCTGCAAGTCTCAGCTTCAGCAGGATGAGGCCATTTCCCATCATGAGCAGCCTGCTCCATGGCCAACCCCACTCCCAGGCTGGGCAGACGAGGACCACGCTGCCAAGTCCTCCAGAGCCATGCCCCAGACCCCTGCCCTGGACCCCTCTGCTGTCCCCTGGCAGCAAAGACAAACTCTGTGCCTCAGTGGCCAATGTTTCCCATTCTCCAGGCTTAAAATAACCATCATCTGGCAAGCTGAGGGGCACTCGCCGTTGAAGTATTTTCACCTGTTGCATGCAGAGATGGATGGGAATGGGCTTGTGTTCAGCAGTACTGCTGAGGAGAAGGGAGCATCTTCCCTCCTTGCTCTGCCCATCTCCAGCAACTCCCTGAGGGGTGCAAGGGCAGGGGAGCCTTGTGCTGAGGGAGCTGGGGCTCTTCCTTGGCAAAGGGGAAGGAGATGTCAGCAGGGACTGGTTTTTCTCCTGGGAGAGGGAGGTAAGATGGGATTTCCTCTAGACAACAGGAAAAACTCTAAACCAGGTGTAAGGAGGAGCTCTGCAGGATTAAGTGTTCCACTGGAACATTGGCATTCAGTGGCATTTGCAGGAAGGGTTAGAAGGGGCCAGGCTACAGGAACATCACCAACCTCAAATCATCCTGAAGCAGCCAGGTGGAGAACCTGAGGCATGGGGTGGGATGGGGATGGAGCCCAGCATGCCCCAGAGCAGGACACAACCTACAGGAGACCCCTTGCACCAACAGAACCTGACCCACAAAGCAGCAAGTGGCTGCACAACCCCAGAAAAGGGGTATTTCAGAAAAAATGAGGTGGTTTTGCCAAAGCTTCTATCGGGGATTGCTGCTGGGCAGGTTGTCACTGTCCCTAGGACGTGCCCTGATTCAGCAAGCCAGGCTGCTGGTGTCCCAGCCCAGGCTGTACCACCAGTGCTCTGCAGGCAGCACAAGCTGTACCCAGCCTTTGGTGCTTCGTACAAAGCCCCAAGAGGGGCCCAGCCTTTAATTACACCTTGGATGGCAGTTCCTGGAACCACCACGGTGCTTCCTGGCAGAACTTAATCACCGTAGCTTGAGAGGCAGCTAAAAGTATCATCCCTGCAGGCCAGCAGGGCTCTGCCTGTTTCCAGCAGAGGATCTGCAAAGTGGTTCTAGAAACCCTCCCCGTGCAGGGTAAGCAAATCCCCTCCTGCAGTAAATAGCAAGGGCACGGTGCCGGAGTGTGACAGAATGAAAGGACACGCAGGCACCTGATCCTTCTGGAAAACCAGAGCTTGGAGACATCTTCCACAAAATGGTGACTCGAAACCAGCCGCTCAAAGGCCAATTAAGAGCTAATGGGGATAACACCTCTCAGTTACAGGCTTTGCCTTTCCGTGGCCAGGAGCCCATCCAAGGTGGTGCTTACACTGCTGGAGCTTCATGGCTACTGGGGACATTGGGCAGAGACAAAATCCTTCCTCACACCCTGTCATCTTGTCCAGAGACAGGTACAACCAGGGTGGAAACAATGCCCAGCTCCTGAGGGACAGGGATCACACAGGGTCTGGGAACTTCCTGGGACACATAATGTGGAAGATTCCCTCAGCTACGCTCATTTACAGCTTGTGGGACCATCCTGAAGGGTTTATCCCCTTTGATGTAGTCAGAAATCAGACAACTGTCACAATTAGAAGCTCTGTGCAGCAGAGCTGTTATCAGGGGCTCAGTGGTGCAATTAATTCAAGTGAGTGTTTTAGTGATGGTCATAAAAACTCTAGCTTTGGCACTCTCCTGTCACCCAAGGCAGAAGAAGAGTAGATTTTGAGGAGCAGACTCCCCCTATCCTAGCTCCTTCCTTATCCTCTCCATGCCACCCACAAGGATCACACTCCCTGTACTCCCCTTTCCCTGTCTTGGGCTTCAAACCATGAAGCTACCCCATCCTCTCTGGTATCAATCAAGGTGTGAGGACAGAACCATGGTCCCCTCCCTGGTCACATACTCAGAGCAGCACAGTTCACCAGCAATGACGTGTTTAGATACCAGGGCTGCTGAAACACCTCATGGGCTGCAGCCCTCCCTGCCCTCCCCTTTCACCAACTCCCAGGGCTGTGCTGGAGCCACACAGTTGAGTCTCATGCTGTTCTAGGTGGAGGAAATCAATGCCAGCACCAGCCCAGCAAAGCAAAGGGACCTCCCTCAAGCAGACAGAGCTGGGACCTCTGCTCTCAGAGCAGCCAAGGCACCCATGGCACAAGGTGACAGTCACAGGCACAAGAACACCTGGGAGCAGAGGCTGTTAACTCCTACAGCACCACACTAACCCCTACAGCACCCTGCCCCCAGCCTCACACAGACCTGGAGCTCTCCAGCTCACCGTGAGCTCTCAGCACAGATGGACTAAGGTGCAGGGGCTCAAATAAAACGACCCGACATACCAGGCTAATAGGAAACAGCTTGTTTTCTACCTCTTGTCTATTAAGGACTGAATTTGTCTGCCCTTCCATCACAGGGGTTCTCTGGGGAGGGCTGGGTGGAGGGCAGCTCCTCAGTCTTCCCTCTCCTCATCCGGTGGCCTCGTCACCACGAGCTGCTGATCTCATACATCTGCTAAACCTGCTACAAATGTCACCTCATCGACAGAAGCCGCTTGACAATAATAGGGCATTTCAACAAGCCTCCTGCTTCTATTTAGATGCAACACACATCCTTGTTCACAGTAATGCGTGTTGAATTATGCAGGAACCAGCTTTCAATTTGCTACAAGAGGCTGAGGAGACGCAGTGCCAGACGAAGCCATTTATTTCAGTTGGCTCTCTGGGGTTTGTTTTCAAGTCAGCACAACGCTGGCTACAACTCCCCTGAAGTATTTTTAATCCTGATAAGCAGCCAGAGCCTCCTCAAGCCCCTCACTAGCCAGGGCTGAGCTACCTCCTCCAAAATAACCCCTTGAAGCTTCCTGGCAATGGGACCCTCTGGTTGGAGGGCACCGGGATCTGCTGGTGGTAGCTGGGCTCTCAAATGCAAGGAGCTGTGTCTGTTTCTGGGCTGTTTCAACTGAGGAATTGGCTCTGTCTGTATCAGGAAGTCTTATGCACTGAAAAGCCTCACCTAGGAAGCCAACCATAAAGTGTCCTTGTAGGTAAAGGCCAAAAAGAAGATCCCACAGAGGCACTCAAGACTTAAGAGTCCTCCAAGGAGCAGCCTGACTCAGAGATCTCCTGTCAAACCCTGCCAGATAAGGTATTCCTGGCTCAATCCTCCAAGCCTCACAGAAAGAAAGAGATAAAGTATTATTGTAGCAGAAAATAAATACTGCAGAGTCCTTCCACTTGCTAGAAATAGCTGCATTTCATCATCTCAACCTCACCAACACCTAGCACAGAGCACTGGAAAATGCAGAGGGATATTTCAGCTCTCCAGAGTTAGGCAGCCTGCAGCATGTGTCCCCCTGAAGGGCTGCTGGGCAGACAGGTGATGCTCCCCCTCCAGCAGCAAGGCTGGCAGTAGCTAGCAGGGTCTGGGGTCACCGACAGCCTCTGCAGAACCAGTGACACCTCCTGCTAGCAGAGCAGGCCGTGGGATGGGGTTTTCCTGCCAGAAGGCATCGCCGTGAGGCAAAAGGGAAATCAAACATGTGCAGATGACCCTGGCCCCAGAAGCACAACAGCCCATGGCAAAATGATTTTTTTCTCCCCTGCTTCATCTCTTTGTTTTGAGACTTATCTGTCCCTCAACATCCTTCTCTCCGAGGGTGGTGAGACACTGGAACAGGTTGTTCAGGGAAGCCGTGGATGCTCCATCCCTGGATGTGTCCAAGTCCATGCTGGATGGGGCACAACTCGGTCTAGTGGGAGGTGTCCCTGACTGTGGCAAAGGGGTTGGAACTGGATGATTCTACTTCCCTCTCATCTCTCTCTTGTTTACACAAGGTCCTAATAGAGCCCAGATGTTTCAAGTAAGCCCAGTTATCATCACAGAATGGTCTGGGTTGGAAGGAACCTTTCAAGCTAATATGGTCCAACTCCCCTGCAGGGAGCAGGGACATCTGCAATTAGAGCAGGTTGCTCAGAGCCCTGTCCAACCTCACCTGGGATGGTGCCAGGGGTGGGGCAGCGACCACCTCTCTGGGCAACCTGGCTCAGTGTCTCACCACCCCCACATTGCAAACTTCTCAATGGGAAAGGAACTTGAAAACAAACTTTTCAGCAAAATTCTCTAGGTTTTCTCTTCTTAGAGACGAGCAGCTGTTTAACTCTGCATTTGAAAAGTCACACCCTCGTTTTACAGCTCTTATCTCTTTGCACTTCAGCCACAGAGGTGTATTTATTGGCTTGATTGGACTCTGAACTCTTCAGAGCACAGAACGTCTTCCTGCCTTTTAGCACTAAGGACTGTTAATTAAAATAAAACCTTCTCTGTGAGCCCTTCTAATTATGCCTCACAGTATCTGCTCCTTCCCGATGGCTGCGAGACAAAGTGCCAATGCTGGTGGTTGTGCACAGGCAGAGGCGTTTGCTTCCCCCCTGCTTTCACCTAAGCTCAAACAACACAACCTCCACAGCAGAGCTAAGAAGCTGCATTTCTCACCTCTGTTTCTTTTCCCATAACCCCTCTCTGACCCAGGCTCGCTTCTATATTTGTGCCAGGTCACTCCTGATGCCCCACAAGCCACTCCTTCTGTCCCGAGTGCCCGGGATGGGGTTGGGGGGCACGGGGAGAGGGGTCTCACCGAGCTCGGCGTCAAGCCCATGTTTGCATCAATGTACGTCTCTGTCTTTGGCTCCACTGCAAGTTCAGCTTCCAGGATCTTCTCCACGGGCATGTCCTCGTTGGCGCTACTTGTTGACTCCACCTCGTTCTCGTTGCGGTCCTTCCCCCGCTGCCTCTCCTCCTGGACAGCTGCAAGTGGAGAGAGAAAGGACAGCATCAGTGTGGGGCTCCCGGCCATGGTATTGCTGGTTGAGCTGGGACCTTGAAGCTCCAAGAAGCTTGAGGCCATGTAGCTGTGAAAACCGTCCTCAGACCTCTAGGATCAGACAAACACCTGGTGTCTTGTTCTCCCATGTGACCTTTTCACCACTGTGGTCAGTGGGTCTTGGCTGGGATAGTCCAAGGGGGTGAGTTTTGGGGAAGCTGTGGAGCAGCCTTGGCCTGGGAGAGCTACTCCTCTGGGAGCTCAGCAAGGGAGGCTCTGACTCAGGCCTGACCCCAGCTGGGAAACTCCCTTTTCTGCAGAAGGAAACAAAAAGGTTAAAGACAAATGATGAAAAGCAAAGGAAGCAACATGGGGAGTCACTGTGGGACAGGGAAACGGATGGGTACAGTGGTAGCACCAGGGAGTCCTACAGAAAAGATAAATCAGTCAGTTTAAAGTGTAAGCCCAGAACTCAAACATCTTCTGAGCCTCTTAATGCTGAATTTCTGTGAAAGTCACATCATGCATGTAGCTCCCTGGTCCAGCAGAGATGCTCCTGGCTGTTGGGAGGCTCCAGGTCAGGATGGTGCTACCGTGGGACAGGAGCTGGAAGCTGGGAGCATCTGCCAGCAGACGTTCTATGCAAACCACCATCCCATCTTTGTCTCTGGGCAACTTCTAAACAGACAGGAGAGACCAGTCCCAAATCCTGTGTGGTAGGAGTGATCTAGCCAGAAGCAGGTCACATGTTGATGAGTTAATGTCTAAGCAGCACATAGATGAAAAACACTTATTAGATGCTAATAACATTATTATTAATCATCTTCCTTTGAAACCAGCACACAGGCTTCTCCTAAACCTGGAAAGTAGTTTTATGCAGCCAGCTACACTGGGAACTATCTCCTTCTCAATCATCATGTTACACACCCTACATCACACACCGTTGTTTCCCACAGGACGTTTTTATCCCAGTCTGGTTGAGAACAGCCCACACAACAGGAGCTTCCATCACTGGTCATGAGAGACGACTCCCTGAACTCTTCCAGCTCTTTGTTGGGGACTGAATGAAGCATTCAGTAATCTAAAAAGCCTGCTATTTATTGACAGCTGTCCTCACATTTTACTTCTCTGCTACATTTGAAGCTGGTTATGTGTTGTTAAGAGAAAGCAGCAGGGGCACAGGTATTGTTCTAGGGAAACCAGAGCTGCCTGTAACACAATGAGGCTTCTTAGGCAATCAGGGGGAGCAGCCCTCTTCCAAGTGCAAAACTGCAACTCAAGAGTACAAAACTGATTTCTTAAACCCCAGGAAATTAAGACACATGCTAAAAGAGTCCTATATGGACGTTGATCCCCTTAAACGAGCTCCACCCCAGCACACGAAGGCCCAGGGCTGGTTTCCACCGCTCACCCTCCCCTCCTGCAGCCGCAGCGTTCAGGCTGCATCCATGTGAAAGCTGTTATGCAAAAAAACCAAGCAGTTATTTTATTTATTTATTTATGCAAACTGTTCTTAAGTTTACGGGCTGCAGAGGCTCCCGAGGCCCACGCAACATTTTCTGCTTGGTCTGCCAGAGCCAGGTAAGCTGCTGCTGTCAGAGCTCAGATTTGTGTCGTGGCTTTTGTCCATCTGGCTCTTGCCAAGTGCTAGTTCTTCTCTTCAGTTTTATAGGCCAACAGAAAATCCTGTTTAAATTTCTCCACCCACCCCTACTCCTGCTTTCTCAACCATCAAAAACTTAGAAATTTTTGCTTAATGCCAACCTTTCCTCAACAGCACAGATGCACCAAAACTCCTTTGGGTACATCGGAAGAGATAAAACAGCTACTAAATAACAGAAAAGACAAAGGTAAACCCTGAGCAAATGGGATTTTGTAACATGACTGAAATGCCAAAGCCCTGGTGTAGAGTTGCCACAGATCTCAAGGATGAAGGTGCAAAGTGCAGTTCCTCACTCTAAGATCAACCACCTCTGTGGCTGGGGCTGCTCTGCTGGGAAGGGGTGTTAGTCCAAAACCACATCCTCCTGCTCAGCCACAAGTGACTTAGTTGGGCACTGGGATTTGTGGGAGAGCATCTCCAAGGTCTCTAGGTAGCCATCTCTGGCTACTTAAAGCCTTCAATGTGCAAATCTCAACCTCATCAAAACCAACAGTCGAGTGGCATTCTTGGGGTGATTAATCAGATACACTTGAAGGGTTATGGGAGAGTGAATCTTACAGGTCATCACGGCAGCACTTCACAGAATCACAGAATCACAGCGATGTGCTGGTGATTAAGCTCGATCTAGTTGATAGAAATGATAGAGGAAAGAGACAGATGGGAAGAGGTTACACATAAAAGTAGTTACTTCTATTGATCTGTGCTTTGAGCTGCTACACCAGAAAGCTGCTGCTGCTGGCTGCAGAGCTGGTCAGTGGGAAGCTGACTCATCCCAGCTTGTTTAGCCCCACAGAAAAGCCTCAACACTCACCCCAGCACTAACACACTGGGCAGAGCAGATGGCATCTGGTCAGCGAGGATGTCAAGTCAAAAGAAAAATCAAACTCTTGCCAGGGAGACATTACCTTCTTTGCTACCCCATCTTTCCTTCTGGAAAGCCAGGATAAGCCTGGCATCACTTTGCAATCCCTTCCCCAGCTTGGGTGACCTCCATCCATCCAGACCTGCTGGGGACCTGACAAGCTGACGTTCCTTAGTAGAGTTGCTGATGGACACAGCACCATTTCAGAAAAAAAAGGGACTGAGTTTGTATTGACTATATTGAGGTAGGAGGAAGGAAAGGAGCAAGTATTCAAGCATATCAGCTTTTTTTTTTTTTTTTTACATCATGCAATATGGAATGTTTGCATGAAGGAAAAATAGGAAAATCTTCAGTAATGAGAAGTCCCCTCACCATAAACACCTAAGACCCAATCTCTGGAGTGCACTCCCCACTGGAGATCAGTCAAATAAACCATGGCGAAGATGACAAAACCACATCTTCCTAATGGATTTTGTTTGGGATCTGGGCTCTTTGTGGCTTATTTATTTATTTTAAAAGAGAGATACAAACATTGTTAGCTGTAAGGCAGCTTCCCTGGTGAGAGTGAAATGGGAATACCTTGTTCTTCTCGGCTTCCCAGAAGTCCTGTGCGCCGGGATGGATGGTGCTCCATCCCTGTAACACAGTAAAATTTAGAAACAAAAGATCATTATATCATTTGGTCCTTGCTGCTTATGCTGGATTTTTCTCTTCCTTTCAGAGAATCATAGAATTATTTGTGCTCGAAGGGACCTTTAAAGCTCAACTGGTCCAATCCCCCTGCAGGGAGCAGGGACATCTGCTCTGCCAACTTCACCTGGGATGGTGCCAGGGATGGGGCAGTGAGCATCCCTCTGGGTCACCTGGGCTAGGGTCTCATGCAAGTTGTAAACTCACAGGCAAAGACAAAAAACAAAACAAAACAAAACAGAGGGATTCTGCAACTGTCTCTTCCAACCCAAATTCTCCCTCTTTTGCAAAATCACTGTATATGTAAGAAAAAAATAAATACTCTCAACTTTATAGAGATCAGAAGATGCTTCTCCCTGCTGTCTCATGTGCATTTGATCACAGCATTTGATTAACCATGTGGGTCTATTCATCTTAAATGCAGGAGGTGAGCGAGGCACATGGCCTGCTGTGACCAGAAAACCCTCTCCTGTGAGGCAGAGCAGTCCCAGGCTGTGACACCAGCCCCTTCTGCCACAGTGCTTTCAGGGATGAGCTTCCCCACACTACCCTCTGTTTGGGTGGCTGTGCCAATGCTTTTCTTTTTCTTCAAGGAGACTCATATGATTGAGAGCTTTTCTAGTCTTGATTTTTTTAACATAAGGGAAGCATTTAAACCTTGCAATCCACTTGAGGAGAAAAAAGATGTTGTAGTCAAAGAGCTGTGAGAAGCAGCCCCACCTCCTCCAGCTATGTCTCAGCCGAGCCAAGGACAGAAGCCTGTGTTTTCCATGGCACCTGATGAAGAGGCTCTCATGTTATTCTGCTTGATTTGGCTTCTACTTGCCTAAGGCCAGTTGCTGTCATTTTTCATCTCAAGCTTCTCCAGCCCATCTGCACTTCTCCAGGCTGTGGCACAGCAAGAAATGGAACCCTATGTGTCAAGACCAGTTCTCAGCAACCTCTCTCTTTTTAAGAACCAAAATGTCTCATTCTCGGGATTGCAAACAAGCCTCCTTTGCCTGGGTCCAAGGACTGGTGTCAAAATGCCAGAAGCATCCTCTGCTGGTGTGCACATCAACACTGGCTGCCTTTGCCCATGGTGCAGGATCTGATGGCTAAATAAGGAGGTCTGAGTCCACTGCAAAGTGAGCAACCAACCCAGTTCAGGTGCCCAGACCAACCAAGTGCTGGTGGCTGCGGTTGACTAATGAACCTTCCAGCAGCTGGAGGAGAACAAGCTGCTGGCTGAGGCTCTGAGGAAGACTTGGAGGACATCACTGAGAAACCAGCACAGCATCCCCACCTCCTGCCACCTCATCACAAGCCTCGTGACGAACGTCACTAAGCCCCTGTTCTTCCAGCCACGTGCCCGGCCCAGAATCCCAATCCTCCAGCAAAAGTTCTTTTCCTTTTTAAGCCTTGGGCTCATGGCAAGAAACCTGACGCCGTGATCTTCAGACTAATTAGATTTAAAAACAATAAGAAAGATGTCAAGTGCATGCTCTGTTTTTAAAGCCTGGCCATAGATGCAATGCAGGCTAAGTCCCCACGCTGTGGCACAGCCAACTGGCCATGGGCATTGCCAGGCTCGGCGGGCACCGAGCTTTTGTGCCCCAGGAATGTTAATGAGGGGAGGAAGAGGCACAAAGGGGATGGGATTTTCCACCGAGGCAGAGTCCCCACGGGCAGGAGCATCGCAGACTTGTTTGTTTGCCAGGAGAGACGTGGAGGCTCCAGCAGCTCCCAATTACCACTCGCCCAGGGTTAATACAGATGAGGGCTTGTTTCTGAGAGGAAAATCCATCCTTCCAGGAACAATAGCACGGATGACTGGCTGGGGTTTGTTTCTTGTCCTGGGGGAGGAGGAACGATAATTCACTCCGACCAGAAATGGACTGAATGGGTTTTTTTCTGAGGGGACAGATCCAGCATCTGGAATCCCTGGGCACTGTGAGGGGCAGGCGCCGATGCTCAGCCTGGGTCCTGGGCAGTGTGAAAGCTGTGAGTGAACAGAAGATGCATTTTATGGCTTTGTCTCTCTTGTTCTTCTTAGCATGTTCTGATCCTCTTCTTGCCTTTGTCCCTTTTGCTCCTCAGCATTCCCCAGCAGATGCAAGAATCCACAAAGCCAACAGGGCTGATGGTGCTTTCCAGACCGCTCCAACCTGGATGGATTTGGGGGACATGCTCCTACCTCACCAGGGCACAGCACCCTCCTCAAGATGCAAAATTATTATATTGAAAATGCCACGATAGCTGAGGAAACTAATTCAGAAAGTGTTTCTCCTCTGCTTTAATGTGCCTCCTGCTTTTCTTTCCAAAGACACAGCTTTCTCCTACTATAAACACCTCACAAGCCGAGATACAAGAAATAAATGGTGGTGTTTTCTCCAATAATTTCAAGTGAATACTGCCTTTTTTTTTTGAAGATAGGTAAAATACCATTGTGATAATAAAAAAAAAAGTAACTTCAAAGTCTTAAAAAGTGGATTGAAACCTTTGCATGCAGACAAAAGCAACATCAGCTTCCTTTACTCTCAAAAGCCAAGTATAAGCAAACAGCAACACTGCTAAAGCAAGGAGAGGAATTCACAGACCAGACCCTTTTTCTCAACCTAAGAGTATCCTTAAAAACAAAAAACAAACCCTGCATCATTTAACCAGCTGGTTTAAAGAGCAGCACTTTAAAAGGATATAAGAAACAAGCTCATTAAGCTGAAAGACATTTTCCATTCCAAAATTATTACTAAAAATAACTGTGCGCTTGAACTCTACCCCTTCACTAGGGTATGGCCACTTGCCTGCTTTACATGCACTTGGACAGCCGGTTGGAGACCTGAATTCCTGCCCTTTCTCTCCAGACTCCTCTTGCTCCTGTTGGTCCCAAGAGATGCTCTGGGAGCCAGGATGGCTCCAGCTCCAGGGGAGCTGCAGAGCCAGGGCAGGGCTCCGTGCCTGCTGTGTTAGTACAGGAGATGAGATCCAAGTTACTCTGGGTTAAAGCAAGGAGAAACTTTGGTCCCTCCGGACCAAGTGATGTGTCCAAGCAGCTCCCTGGAGACGTGCAAAGGTCTCCAAGCTCCCTGTGATGCTGCAAGTCAAACCCTTCCCAGGTTAAATCCCTCAGCTTGATGGCAGTGCAAGCAAGAGAGGGAAAACTAACCCACAAATACAGGGGATGAAGAAGAATTATCTCAGGCTGTGCAGTTTAATGATGTCTTGGCAGGCAGAGATCAAGGATGAGACTGGACAGAAGATGTCCTGGCTCCTCAGAGTATGACTCTGGACCATGTCAGAGGCAAACAGAGGCAAGCTGCAGCCACACTGTACCCAGGCCACCACCGTTAGGGTCTCTACGCCTGGATTTGGGAATGATCTTGGGAGTCAGTCATGCAGCCCAAGCCACAGTCGCTGGAAGAGGACACCTGGTCTCCAGATGGGCTACGAGCTCCCTGGCAGAGATGCAACATCCTTTTTACCCGTAGTCAGCATCAACACCACCATTAGTGCCCCGCGGCGCGCTCGGGCCTTGGACATCAGCTCGGCAAGCGGCAGCCCCGTCACCAAACTGGGAAGCCCAGCAGGTCCTACGGAGGCAGCCTGGCTGAAGCCGGGAGGCAGCGCAGGGGGAAGGAGGCGTGAGACAGAGCGGGGCCGGGCTGAGCGGTTCCCAACGTCCGCTCCCTGTGAGCCGTCCAAGGGCGGGCGGCGGGAGCATGAGAAAGGGCTCCTCGCTGGTATTTCCTGCTCCCTGTGCGATCCAGCGCCGCTGCCAGCGATGCTGGGGCCGGGGCCTCGGCACACGAGACGGCGACAGGCGGCAACGCCAGGCCACGGGGCTCGGAGCCTCCGATGACCCCCCTCACCTCTGAAGTTAACCCCAGCTAACAGCACCGCGGGCAAGGCGCCCTTATCCCAAGACCCTCAGGGTTTACTCTCGCCTCTTCACAAGACCTCTGCCTCCTGAACTTGATGGCAGTTTCCACTTTTTTTTTCCCTTTAAAATCTAAGGCTGCTGATACGCAGACACCTTAGACCCTAATGAGTAACAGATCAAGCAGAGATAGTTGTGCTTCTGGATGCAAACAACCTCCCCCACAATAATAATCCCTGCATTAGTCAAGATCCCCGATGGTAATCTTCATTTTGTTGACTATCCGGTATTTAGTGGGAGACAGAGTACAAAAAAAAAACCCCAAAGCCTCACGCAGCTGGCAGCAATTCATAGGGGAAAAATGTTCCCAGTTGCTTATTTATTATACCTCAGAGTCCAAGAGGCTCATTCACCGTGAGTGTGGCGTCAGGATCTATTTTAAATGGTTGTAACAGGGAGCAGCGAGGAGAGCAGCACGCACGAGAAGGAATCTTCCACCTCTGCAGGCTTTCATCCCTTCATCCCAAGCCTCGTAGCCCCAGAGCAATCCCCTGTCCTTCCAGCAGTACCCCACAGTCACACCCTGCCCCTCACCTTCATCTGCTCTGACCAGCACACAGTCAAGGTGCACCCCTCTGGGTCTGCTCTTGGCATATTCACCTGGAGACCTCCCAGGTGTTGGGATCAAACCCTTCCAGAGCTCCATCAGCTGCCCAAAAGTTCCCAGTCCTTTGATTCTTTTCAGCCAACAGAAGATGCTCTTTCCTTCCACCTTCCTGGCACAGATTTTTGGGTATGAAGGTGGCCCTCACCCCTCTTCTTCCCAGCATCACCCTGCAGGTTGCTGATCTGCAGGAAGCCTTTCACAACTGTTTTCTCACCAGAGATACAGTACTTTGTTTAGAAGGTTGTATTGTGATTCCCTGACATACAAATATCCATGAGCTACAGGAGAGATAATTCCCCAGCAGGAATCTCCTCTGCCTTTACATAGCTAGGTCTATTTTTTTAAATTAGGTCTCTAGAGCTAGGGAAACGAGGCCCACTATCCTGGCTCTGTTACTTAAAAGATGCAGCAGTACACTAGAGGATAAAAAGCCAGCTATGTTTTCAGTATTTAGGCAAGAAGTATTAGCAATGCAGGATTTAGCCCAAAACTGTTTCCCAAAGCAGTGGGGCTGGTGTAAGGACAAGGACAAGGCTCCTGGCTGGCAAAGTGGATGGGCAGCAGCAGTGAGCTAGGGTGGATTCAAGAGAAAGAAAACCTATTTTTTTTCTTTTGTCAAATCAGGTGGGTATCACACATGAAACTCAAGAGCTGCTCAAAATCAAAGCTCAGCAAGATCCAACTTCTCACTGTCAGGTCTAGGACAACGCTAGGACATAGAATCCTTTCTGTTGGAAAAGACATTTAAGATCACCTCCAACCATTAACCTAACACTGCCAAGCCCACCACTAATCCATGTCCCTCAGCACCACATCTACATATCTTTTAAATACCCTGGGGATGGGGACTCCCCCACCTCCCTGGGCAGCCTGTTCCAGGGCTTAACAACCCTTTTGGAGATTAAGTTTTTCCTGACCTCCAACCAACATCTCCAAACCTACCACAAAACACTGTGAATTTTAAGGTTTATAACAAGAGAGAGCTCTATTTAGGGACTGGGGGTTATTCCAGCTTCCCCTACATGGGGATTATACCCCAAATATCTACTGACTGCCAAGGCACCAACTTTCTGACCTTCTCTGAAGCCATCCTCGTGGAGCTCCAGCACTGCCTGAGTGCACTTCCAGAGTCACTGAGATCCCATCTGTCACATTTTTAAATAATTGGCTGATCGTTATGAATTCATTTGGCATTCACTGTGATAATGTTAATCAAGATGAATTAATAGAGTCCTCACACTGTACGCACTCCCTGGGGGATTCCACCAGCATTTAGAAATTAATTAATGGACCTATAATTTTAGTGGTGCTGCCCATGCAGTCACCGCACGCGGCAGGCACGGAGCAGGTACCCGATGTCGGCGCAGGCTGCAGAGCTCCTGCTGGTGTCCCCTTCCCTACAGATGTTGGAGGGGTCTGAAAGGAGAGCAGGTCACCAGCTGCTGGTGTAAAGCTCTTGGAAGCAATGCCAGGATAAGTGGGATGCTCCACATCTATTGACACCTGCAGAAGGAAGGTGTGGGTCGATCTACACCTCCCCTGAGAATGTGCTGCTGCTGAATGCACAGGACACTTCTTGGCTTCTCTTTAGTCACCTGAGTTTCCTATGGCTGGAGATGAGACTTTCCTCCTCCTCCCACTGGATCAAGTATGCTCCTCAGCTCTGCCTGCCAGCGATGCCAGCCCCTGGCACAGGAGACACAGTGTCTGCACCACCCTGCTCATCTTCAGAAGCATTTTCTGTGTCTCATTCTCTCCATTTAAAACTAGGGGTTTGCTGAGCCAGAAAGCTTCATTTCCAAGCACCTAAGGGTTAAGCTCTGCAAGGCCAAGGAGGTCCCTTGGGTGCCCTCATCTCCCAGCCTACTGCCATCCCCCCACACCTCCAGCACAGGCAGCTTTGACATTTGAGGACTCGGCACGTCGTGGGTCCTCAGGTAACCCCATCAATCGAGCGTGGCAGCGTCTGCTCAACACTCGGCGCAGCTCCGGCGCTGCCCTATTTAATCAATGCTCCAGACAAGCCTAAGTGCTCTTCAAAGAGACCCAGGCTGCAGGGCTGCTCACCACGACCAGAGCCACTCGGCGGAGGGCTGGGTTTATTGGCCAGTCAGGGAGGAGAGTGTGGCTCTGAAGATGTAAGGGGAGAAGGCAGCAGAAAACCCAGCAGCACCACGGGGTCATTTTCACGTCACGTCTGGTAAAAGCCTGTCCTGCCAGCAGTTTAAAACAGATGCAGTCAAAAAAAGCTAAATGCTTTTTAAGAGGCACTGCCAGGGAGTTTTAGATCCCACATTTAAATTCCAGTAAGGGGAGAGCTTTTACAAGACTGAATTTCTTTCCTCTTTCCAATGAGAAAAAAAAAAATCCTGTATTGCTACTGCTAAGGAATGCTACTGAGCCAGAGCAGCTGGTGCCTGGCACTGGTGTCCGAGCAGTGGACTCTGACAAGAGGGATGATAATTCCCCGAGTCTCCCAGTGTGTGCTACAAACACTGCAACTGGGATGGGCACAGGAGCTTTGCACCTACCCAGCAGCATGGTGGTTAGCAACCAGCCTGCTAAATGTCACCTTTATCTTGCCAATGTCCCCTTCCAGGATGTGACATTGTGTTACAAGAAGCAAAAAAAAGGCCAGGCTGAGTGGCAGCATTTGTCACCCAAAATGCACTTGGCCCTGACAGCTCTGGCACCTCTGTCTGATGGGGCTCTGCAAGGAAAGGGAAGAACTTGGTGTATTTGCCATCCCTGCTACCAGCACATGTTAGCCAGTGGCAAATGGGGAATTCAAGTTCCAGGGCAGCAAAGACCTCAGAGCACTCCCTGGTGCTCTGCTCAGTGCCTCTGTGTGCTGGATCACTTTACTAACGTGCAACCTTCCATCTTCTGGGTACCATTCTGGGACCTACTGCTGTTTACATAGAATCACAGACTGGTTTGGGTGGGATGGGATATTTAAAACTCATCTGGTCCAACCCCTGAGCAGGGACATCCGCAACCAGAGCAGGTTGCTCAGAGCCCTGGCCAACCTCACCTGGGATGGTGCCAGGGATGGGGCAGCCACCACCTCTCTGGGCAACCTGGTCACCATCCACTTACAGACCCCACAAGAGGCCCTGGCTGTGGCGCAAAAGCAAAACACAGAGGAGACACACATTTCTGGCACCCCGGCGCAGGGAAGACCGGGCGAGGCTCAGTGCAGGCGGTGCCACCACGATGCCAACATGCAGGAGCCCGGCCTCTCTCTGCTTTACCTTCTCTCTTCATGCCCATGGCCAGACACTTCTGGTAGCGGCAGTACTGGCAGCGGTTGCGCTGGCGCTTGTCGATCAAGCAGTCCTTGTTGTCCCGGCAGGTGTAGGTGAGGTCCTTCCGCACCGTGCGCTTGAAGAAGCCTTTGCAGCC
The DNA here is from genome assembly GCA_025447755.1 of Corythornis vintsioides. Classification (NCBI taxonomy): domain Eukaryota; kingdom Metazoa; phylum Chordata; class Aves; order Coraciiformes; family Alcedinidae; genus Corythornis; species Corythornis vintsioides. Next base: position 23,311 of record JAOEGS010010876.1, read on the forward strand.
CTCGCAGCTGTAAACCCCGTAATGTTTACCTGTGGAGGGGGGTGGGGGATGAAACTCGGGTTAAAAGGATTCATTGAGCGTGTCCCGGGTGCCCTCAGCTTCTCCCCTTTGCTCTGCCTCGTCACAAAAATCATCAGCTCTTCCCAGGGTTTCTGCCCAGGGGGAAGAAGAGTTTCTCGGAGCTGTGAGCAGGAGATAAAGAGCAGAGGCTTCACCTTGACTTGACTTCCATAAAAATAGGACACCCTCCATGGGCTACAGCCTGCTTTATACCCAGGAAAAGGCCTCATCATTTCTCAGCCATACATCAGGCATGAGGCAGCAGAGCAATGAAATAAGAGGCCCTGTACCTCCTGAGACCTATCCGGACACCCCACACCAGACACACAACCCACCCTCCTCTGTACCACACACCCACCCTCCTCTTCCAGCCCCAGAGATCAATGGGCTGGCAACCAGAGCACTTCTGGAGCAGAAAGCTTTTGGAACTGTGAGAATAAAGGGAATTAGCACATCTTTATCTCCCAGGAGCAGAGACACTCCATGTGAAGCACATCTTTTTATCTGGTGCTACATGACAATTCCAATTGGATCAAAGGATGGGTAGAGAGAGGGACACTCACTTAATGCCCTGTCTTCAGACAGGCTGTGGATATAACACGGCTGCTAAGCAGAGACCTGGGCTCTTCAAGTTCAGCTCAGAGCCTTCTCCTGGTCAATAAGGGACTTTTCATCCCCTCCTCTAAGAACATGGGTGGCTCCTCTCCTGATGGAGAGTCCCTGTCTGTGCTCACTGCACTGTGGGCAGCCATGCAAACCCTCACCACGCTCTCCCAGGGCATCCACACACAGGTACAGCCTAAGCATCCTGCTGTCTCTCCTGGGCCAGGCACTGGTCTTACCTGAAGATCTGTCCCCGCAGATGGCACATATGTGCTTGGTGAAGGAGGCCATCGTTCCTGAGGGATGTGCTGGCACTTTGAGGACTCCATTGAGTCCCAGGGGTGGCTTAATGTCTTCTGAGCTGCTGACGGGGTTCATGGGTGAGTTGAGCTGTCAAGACAGAAGTGCAGTGTTCAGCAGGGAGCCAGGGCATGCAGACGCAGGGCTGAGACAGCTCTGCTGGGGACAAGAACTGCTTAGAACACCCACCCCAAAGCTGGACCAAGAAAAGGATTTGGGCACATATCCCTGCAGAAGGAGCAGGGACACAGTTGGTTCCCCTGTGTAGGGCCAGGAGCCACACAGGGCTGACCCCACACACCCCTCGAAGGATGTCCCTGCATGATTTATGGAGGGGGACAAAGGTTCTCCTGCACTGCCACACCCCAGCCCACAGCACAGGCATGGCACAGCCCCCATGCCAAGCGCTCCGAAGCCACCCTGGCTTCACACCACCTCAGGATGCAGAGCAGAGAAGATGATTTGCAGCGATGGTTCGTGGGAGAGCTGCTGGCTGGGAGCGAGCTCTTGCAGAGATGATGAAGGCCAGGACACTCCAGCTTTAGCTCTGCAATTTATAGACATCCTTTTAGCATTATCTCGCCAAAGGAAAGCTTCACAGCAAATAAATAGATCCCAGATGCAATGGAGCCTGGCTTCCAGAGCTGGCTTGGGTGGGACAATTCTCTGCAACTTCTCTAGCCATCCAGCAGCCTGTCCACGTACCTCTGCTTCCCTCCCTGCTAAGCAAGGTCCCCAGAAGTGGGTAAAGAATACAGGAGAAATGGGTGTTAGCTGAGTGCTGGCATGGCCCTGTGACATTGGTACTGAGGGAAGGAATCCTGCATTGATTCCCACACTGCCCCGTGCAGAGAGGCAGGGCTGCTATTCCCCCATGTCCAGAGAAAAACAGAAGCATGGAGATGTAGAACAGACCCATCTTGATAAGGGAGACAGGCTCACAGCAACACTGCCCAGCACAGGGCAGGTTCAAGGAGGTCTGGGAATGGAAAGAGGAGACAGGCTTAGTCAGCTTGGGATGCAGCACCAGCCCGGATCAGTGCAGTTGTCCTCTTGGGTATCAGTCCATCAGGGACTGTCTCAGAGCCTCTTGTCCCTGCCAACTTCTAAATCCAGGTTGGATATGCAGGATTTGTGCTTCAGTTTGTTGTGTTTCTCTTCTCTAATAAAGATACTCAGCAATTGCACTTGTCACAAATTAGTTCAGGGAAGTCCCAGGGCTTGTGATCCGTCAATTAGAGCAGCGCAGCCGTTCCTCTGGCTTTAAAGTCTCCAGGCTGGTGGGGAATATTTGGCAGGCAGATGACTAATAACTGCAGAACAGAGCAAGGTAAACCAACCCTGGAGAAAAGTGATGGATCTGCCTCCCTCTCCTGCCCTGCCTGTGCCAAATGATGAATCAAAGGCAGCTGGGAACTGGTGCCACTGAGGAATGGGCTTTGGCTGCTGTTTGGTTACTCTGCGATAGGGCAGAGAGGGGAGGGACAGGCATGTCCCCAGGCAGGAGCATCTCTTTTTTGGTTCTCTGGATTCCTCTCTGTGCTACCTTCTGAGCAGGGGCTGCCAGCACTGCTGCAACACATCCCTACATAGCTTCAGGGTCACCAGCTCCAGCAATTCCTCCCAGTACACCTTCAGGGAAACAGAACAATTTCCCAGGTGCAGCTGGTGGTTATGGCTCATGTCACCAGCCACTGCCACATGGGAGAGAGGGCATAGGCCATCATCTGCCTGCTGAAAATGAGCCTTTTACCAGCGATCCTCCCAGCCCCAGCAGTCCCCCAGGAGCATCTGGGGCAGAGGAAGATGAGGCCACCCTGTCACTGCACCAGCCCGGGAGGGTGGGTGGTCCCACCACCCTCCACAGTCCCGTGCATCACCAGGACACCCCAGTCAGAGCTGAGTCAGCCCCGGGCTGGAGTGAGGGAAGTCACTGGTTCCTCTCACAGCACTGGCCTGAAAACTCAGCAGAGGCACCACGTGCACCCCGGGGTTCCCACAGCGTCCTGGCGCCTGCCCCGTCCCTTCCCCTCTCCACTGGCGGCCACCAAGCGAAACCAGCAGCACGTGCTGGCAGGGAAGAGGCAGAAGGAGAGGCAGAGACCCTTGCCTTGGCACAGCACTTCTGCTCTGGGACAGGACAACTCTAGCTCAGCAAGCGAGGGGGCACGAGGGAAGAATCAGTGCTCTGCTTCCCCAGTGACACCAGGACTCCATGGCTCTGCTCCCTTTCCTCTTCAGCTCATTGCTCCGGAGACTAAATCCTGTCCCCTTCTAGCAATTCCTCCTCCCAGCTGAGAAAAAGAAAAAAACACCAAACCCCTTCTCTGGTCCCTCAGGCGCCTCACAAAGAGCATTGTGCAAAGGCAGAAATCAGCTCTGGAAAAACCTAATCCTGTGTCTGATCTCTCCCCACTCGCCCCCGGGTGCCCCAAGCTGCTGCCAGTGATGCCTGGGGCGGCTTTGCCAGTGCAGCCCTTCAAACTGCCTGGGAAGTCCCTCCCTTTCAGCTCTTTCTGAAAATCCTGCTTTTCCCCCACCCCGTTTTCCCCAGATTTTGAGGTGAGAGGGTTTGAGTATGTGTTAAATCCCAGCAAGCAGCAGAGCTGGTGGGTCCAGCCTCCCAGTCTCACTAGGACCTCACTCACCACTGCAAACCACCTGCTCTACACACCTCACCCACAGCCCAGCTCAGCACCAGCATCCCCTCCCCAAGGGAGTCTGGAAGCTCACGGGGTGCTGGAATCCCGTGGCAGGATAATCAGATTTTGGGGCAGTGTTTAGAAATCACCCAAAGTCCTGGAAAGTGCTGGAGGGTGGGCACTGGGAACACTTTGAGCATTGCAAGGGCTGTTGGTTCCTCACCTCCACTGGACTGACCAGGAGAGGAACAGCATTCTGGCTTTTGGGAACCTGCTGGCTCCTTCCCCACTCTGGTGCTGGCAGGAACTGGGGTGGATGAGACCCACCCTGTGGGACCCTCCACCCCTCGCAAGCCCCGTGCCCTTCTGCTCTGCTGGCTTCCCAGAGGCGACGAGGCATGGCCTGATGGCAAGTGGCATCTGCCATCTGATTCAAACCACCTTCCATCAGTGCCATCCCCGCCCGGCGACGGGGGCCACACGCCTCATTACCCCCGGGCTCTCTGCCGACCGGTGCAGTGGCACAGGGGGCTGTGCTCCCCTCCCAGCATCAGCCACACTGCCTGCCTGCATCCTCCTCCTCCTCCTTCCCTGCTCCTCTGTGGGCACAGGTAGGTGCTCTGCCCGCTAAATGGATGGGGACAGGGACCTAATGAGCCCAGACAGGGAACAGATGGCAGGAGCCATTAGGCTGAAGACCTCCTAACTGTCACCTCCAGGAAAACCACTTAAGACAAGTCCCTGAGCAAAGGACGGGCGCTTGCACTGCGCCGGGAGAGCTGGAGCTCGCTCCCCAGCACCATCTGACCATGCTCTCAATTCCCCTTTCTGCTCTGTGGCCACGTTTTATTTCGGTTCCCCTGGCTCCTATAAAGCAAAATGTGCCTTATAATGGACACTGGGGGTGTGCCGTCCCTTCCCCATTTCCTCCCTGGCTTGTGGCTCACTCCCACATTGCTTCACATGCCCCCTTCTCGCTCCTTCCCCAGCACTCTGGTGCTCTCACTGCTAATTCTGCTCTGGCCGCCCGTTCCCAGGAGCTGTTTCAGTTCCCCTTCCCTCTGCCACAGGCTGGGAGGTGGTGGCAGGTCCACCCCACTCATCTCCCGCAACAGGGAGTGGGATCCAGTCGGACCCAGCTGCATGTGGGTGCAGGTCCCCTCACATCTACATGGGGGTCACGAGTCAGATCTTGCACGGGAGAAGCCCATCCAAAGGCAAATATAGCTGCTGCTCTCCAGCTGGCACAGGGATGCTGGGTCCTGGGGAAGCTGCCCGGGGCGGGGGGTGGTCCCCAGGGATGGGACTCAGCACAGCCCAGCCCCAGGGTAGAAAAACCTGTTATCTCTGGAAATAAATCAGGCCAATATTTAAAAATAAAGGTGCTGGCAGGTGCTTGACTCCCAGAGAGGGCCCGGAATAAATAAACCCGCAAGCGAGTGGCAGGTGGTGGCCAATTCCTTAATCTGCCCTTTTACTAAACATATACCGTGCGAGCAGCCAGCAACAGGTGGCAGGGCCTGGCCAGCGCGCCCCGATCTTGCTATTTTTAAAAAGAGCTTATCTCGCTGTAGTTGGAGCTTTTTTTTTTTTTACATAATCTTCAACCAGCAAATACTGGCCCTGCCCCCGTGAGCAGAAAGGGGCAGCAAGCAGGGAACCCCTCCCCAGCATGTGCCATGGGGACAGTGGGCTGGCACTGGAGGGCATGTGCTGGTTCCCCCAGAGTAGGGGCTGCTTGGGTGAGAACACAGGGTGTAGATGGTTCTCAGGTGGATCTGGCTCCTGCCAGACCTCCACTAGGCACCATGAGTCCCAAGGGTAGTCGCTGCTCCCTTTTTGTCCCCCAGCCTGGGGAAGAACAGGGCAGAACAGGAGGGGACAGTGATGGGAGGTGACGGGTGGCCATACCCCAGGCATGCTGGTGTACAGCCCACCCAGGGCAATCCCAAAGGCAGCTGCAGCCACCCAGCTCTGGCCAGAGGAGCAGGATGTCTCTGGCTGTTTCCCCCTTGGGTTTCTGCTTTTTACCTCCCTTTGGCCTCTTGCCTGTGATGGGGTTTATCTACCTGGGCTGGTCTAGCCAGTGCAGCCTCCTGCAAGCCCAGGCTTGCTGCAGGGAGACCAGAGCTGGTTCTGGAAACCCACAGAGGTGGCTTCTCCCCGGCCAAACAGGCAGCAGTGACATCCCTACCACCATCCCCTTACCTGTGGGCTGCTGGTGCCGAAACCCAAGCTGGGGGTGGAGGGGACGGACATTGAGTGTGGGCCCATGGGGGAGCTGATGACGGAGAACGGAGGTCCCATGCCATTAATGGGAGAGCTCAGGGTGCTGATGGGCGAGTGGAGCTGGCCCGGGGAGCCCAGCGAGGAGCCGATGCCCGGCCCGATGGACGGGTGGAGGGATGGGGTGGCCATGGGCCCCCGGCTCGTGGGTGAGTTCAGGGATGTGGAATTGACTTGGTTGGAGAAATCTGTAAGAGAGAAAAGAGAGAAATGGGGTTGAGTCTCTGGTCGAGGACAGGCTCTGACACATCACCACAGCAAGCCCTGAGCAGCGGCTCTGCCAAGGGGCTGCTTAACAACCTGTCCTGGAAATTCCCAAAGTATTTTCCATCTTTCCAAACCACCTTCTGCTCGAGCACCCACGCAGGCATTAAGACGCATACTGAAAGCATTTCCCCCTCAAGAGGAGAGCATCCCTGCCCTGCTCCACTTCACTCAGCTGCCTCACCCCAGCTCTGAGCATCACCAGCACGGGGACCACCCCCAGGACTGGCAGAGCGGGCAAATGCCTCTCCACGCTATGGGATAAATGGGATGTATCCCAGATTTATCATGGTTTGGAGGCGAGAGCACGTCTGGGCTGTGTGTCCGTCCAAGGCACGCAGAGCCTGCGGCGGGGCAGCCGGCGTGTGTCGGCGAGGAGCAGCACGCTGCCCAGGGAGCAGCTCTCAGCGGGCAGCAGCGATGGATGGGCTGTGGCTGCCCGTGGCCCAGCAGCTCCATCACTCCCAGGGGAGCTGGAGGAGGTGGGGGCGGGAAGGGGGGGGAATTAAAAATAGCCTTCGATTCTCCCGAGAGGAGACATGGAGCCATTCCTGGCACATTTCCTCCTCATCCTGTCACGCTGCTTGCAAAACAATCTGGAGCGAGGAAGGGGCTGGCTCGTGGCCCCCGGGGTTGTGGGGAGGAGCTGCTGGAAGGCGGTGGGGGGTGGACGGGCAGCACGGACAGGGACCCTGTGTTGTCATCACCCCAACACCCACCATGAACCCCACAAGTTCATACCAGAAAAGACAGCCCCAGAGATGTGGGGAGGCACTAGCACAGCTGCTCAGCCAAGGGCTGTCCATGGCAGGTTCTGGGAGCCACTGCTTTTGGTTAAGTGCCCCAAAGTTAACTAAATTCTGGGAAATATTATCTTCAGTTGTCCGTCTCCCTAAGAGTTTGAAGTAACTAGCACACAAATGTTACACACAGGGAAACACACTTGCTGGATCCACTGCAAGCCCAGCCCTGGCAGTTTTCCCTGGAGATCACCAATCCCAGTGGGGAAACCCCAGCACGAGGAAGCAAAGGCAGCGATGTTCCCCTCACAAAGCTGTGCAGCCAGCATTTCACTGCTGCCCCCAGAGTCCCACTGCTGTTCTCAGCATCCCACTGCTGCCCCCAGCATCAAGCTGCTGCTCTCCACATGGTCATACTTCCTGCCCTGGAACCTTCCTTCCAGCCCTGATGCCTTCAACCCCATCCCCATCTCACAAGGATGCTGATGGGTCATAAAGACACTCCCCACAAGAGTTCCCAGGCACAAAGTCACTGCCATGGGCAGCTACCAGAGAATCCCATGGTGGGTGTCCCTCACAGCCCAGCTGTCCCCAGCATGTCCCCACTGCAGGCATAACAGGATTACACACACCACGGGAGAGGCTTGCTCCCTGCACTGGTAATTCCTTAAACTCTGAGCCCAGAGTGAGATCCCTGGGGCAAGGGGTGGAGGAGGGGAGAGGGCTTGAATGGAAAAATGAGGCTTAGGCGCCACAGGGCTGGGACGTTGCCAGCTCCCTCTGCACGGGTGTCCCCTGTGCTCTGGCCAAGTGCTACCCTCAGTGCCCAAAGCAGCCCGTGAGCCAGCACCTCTGGCCCTGGCAGGTGTCTCTGTGGCCGTGGCAGAGATGAGCATCCCTGTCCCCAGGGGAACTGGCCTCACATCGGCTCTCACAGGATGTTGATTATAAAACAACCGCCAGCCACCACGTCACCCGTGGCCCAGTGACGTGTGAGCAGCACAACAGGAACCCCAGGAAGCCCCTCAAGGCTTTAGGGTCTGCTCCTGGGGTTGGGCACAGCAGGGCTGTGGTGAAGGAGCTCATTCTGCAGCAGGTGTGGGGCTGGGTATGGGGTCCCAGCCAGCCCTTCTCTGAAGGACCCCCAAAAGCACCCATTAGGCAGGGTGATGAATGGAGACTTTCCAAGGATGCACTGGATCTCCTGGCCAAGGGAAACAGGCACTTGACCTGCTGGCAAAGGGAAGGCAGCAAAGCACAGTCCTTCCTTTTAAGAGCCTGAATGTTTAAGGTGGAGAGGTCACAGGCAGGTTCCTGGCGACCAGCCCGCGCCTACTCAAGCACATCAGAAAGCAAAGCACGTGCGGGGCTGGCACCTCTCCCCAAATGCCCATCCCTGGGTACTGCAGGAGCTCCCCATCTCTGGGCATCCCGCACCCCAGAACCCACTCCCCTCAGCCATCCTGCTGACACACTTTGTTTTCCCAGTAGATGTGATCCTCGGCACCCAGCAAGGAACTAGGTGTGTGGGGTAGGGCTGGTCTGGAGAAAATAATTCAGGCAACAACAACAAAAAGGAAAGGAGGTAAGAGGAGGAGGAACCTGCACTGAACAGGCCCCTCGGGGAGAAGTTTGTGCAGGTACAGACACATCTGGGTGTGTTTCCACCCAAACTGCTCTGAAACCTGAACCAGACCTGAACTTCAGAGCATCACGACTCAAAGCCTGGTTCAAAGCAACACCCTTGGACACCAGGATATTTCCACTCCACATCCAAGCACTTCCTCCTCCACAGCCCCAAACCCCACTGTCAGCAATGGGAAACACTAACCAACCAGCAAATAAGGAACAGTGCTTGGTTTATTTTTCCTTAGTCAAATCATGTTTGGAGCAACTAGCTCCAAACTGTGGCAACTCCACAGATGTTGCCAGACACTGGCTTGAGGGGGAATGGTCCAAGTGAGAAGATGCTTATGGGAAAAATAATATGGTGGACAGAGAAAGGGACCTGCAGTTGGACATCAGAAGTCCACTCACCTCACTCATCACAAGTATCCTATAGGACCTTGAATGCTAAAGAAGTGCTAGAAAAAAAAATTATTTTAAAAAGGAAAAAAAGTCTAAATTAAGGAAATATCCTTAACAAAAACAAAAGACACCCAAAACAAACTGATGGATACCACTTGACTGCAGCAAACAGGGGAGGTATTTTCCCAACCATGTTTTCAGTTCAAGCAACGTGACACTATTAATTTTTCTAGCATAGTCTTGCTGTTTAAAGCAGTTGTGTGTGACTATGTCTTGACCAAAATAAACTCCATATTTGTTTCTAAATTAAAAAAAAAAAAGTTCTCCAAGCATTTCCCCTCTCGCCGCACCCATAAATTGCAGCTATTTTCCCTGTGTGTCCTTTGTTTAAACACAACGACCTCTATATAGCTTAGAAGATGCCCCATGGCAGTCGGGAGGTCGGAAAGGGGAGCTCTTCAGCAGCTCAAGAATTTGCAACGAAGCTCTTTCTCTCTAAGCTACGAAGCCACGAAATCTGGATGGGAATTTATTTTTTTTTTCTCCCAAAGAAGCAGAGAGTTGAGGGCAGGGCTGGCTGATCCATCCTCAGCGATGGAGCCGGGGGAGCCCTGTGCGTGCGCTCAGCAATCCTCGGTGGCTGAGGAACACGTCTCGGCTGGAACCCTCGCACGCAGACCAGAGCCAGCGGGTTCTGATCTGACCTCCAGATAAGGAGCCTGGGTCTTGTTTTTCTGGCGTGGTGCTCATCCCTGCCCTTTCCCTTAGCAGATACCTGCCTCTGCAAGATCCCTTTTGGATGCCATCATCCCTGCTCCACTGATGGGGAAAGGGAGGTGTGGGGAGCGCAGTGTCCCCAACAGGGCAGACACAGGCGGCACATGCAAGGCACGGGCTTCTTGTGACCTTCCCCAAGGTCATGTGGGAAACTGAAGCCAAAGCTGGGAACAGACCCTGGCTACTGCAAGACCCAGGCTAGCATCTCAACTGCTCCATCAACCTTCTCCATCTATTTTTCCCCCCTCCCAGCTCCGTGACGGCACTTTTAAACTATTCCTAATTTTCAATAAGGGGAGAAAATATCATTAAAAACATTTGTCCCCATTCTCACCCAGCTGCACCAGACACTCACACCAGCACAGACAAATGTCCCTGGGAAGCTTCACTGCTATTTTCCATCCCCTTGGTATTCTTGAGGCCAACAGGAGAAAGCTCCAATGTGGACCAGTAAACGTCCACATCTGGATGCAGCCCAGACAGGCAGATTGGACCCACTGGGAGCTGTGGCTGCTGAAAGCATCCAGCCCATCGCCAGCCCTTGCAACAGTTCCCTGTTGTGTTTTATCACCCAGCACACGGGACCCTTCCAAGCGTTGCTGCTTGGCTGGGGTAACAGCTGCAGCCACCCGACAGCTTCAAACAGCTTTTGCTGATATAGCAATATCAAGAAGGGCTGTGATTTTAACATTTCTAGACCACAAATGTCCCAGAGCAGAAACAATTACAACAGCACAGTGGAGCTTATTTTTTTTTCTTTTTCCCAGGATAGCTCATTTGTACCAGAATAAACTGTACCAGCATAAGCTTTCGCCAGTATAATCTTCATTTATGCTTAAGAGGCTTTGCCAGTAAAACTACAGTGACCTAGCTCTGCTGGAAAACCTTTTCTAGCATATCCAGGGAGTTTACTCAGCAGCTCAGTGGCTCCGCAGTCTGCTTCCGAGACAGGGGAAGTTATAAAAAAAACATATCTCCAAGCACAAACAGTGTGTCCTGGGGCTGAGCTTTTCTGCAGCCGAGGAGGGGCGCAGACACAGGACACAACACCACAGCCCATCCCAGCGGGATCAGAGGGGTCTGTGGGCACCCAGGGTTGCCGGGGAGTCATCATGGTGCAAGCACCCCACGCACCCAGCCCTGATGCCAGCTGAGATTTGGAAAGCTGCCCAAACCCCCCTGCTTCCGCTTTTGGGGTTTTTTTTCTTCTTTTTTTTTTTTTTTTCTCAGCATCTCTTCCTCCTTAATCAGAAAACAGATCAATTCTGGGTATTAAACAGCAGGAAATTCTAAATTTGGGTTGCCACTCCCTTCCTTAAGTCAGCCCTCCACGTTAGGGCTGTGAGGCCGCGTTTGGAGGGGATCGGGACCAGCAGCCAAGACCAGGCTTTAGGAAATAAACCCCTCCTGTGCTCTCAAGTACTTGTCACTTTGGTTTTGACCAGCTTCAAAACTCTTAACACCCAAAAGCACGTGAATCTGTGTGTAAATCAAGTGCTGAGAGCACTGTTCCTTCTTTCAGTGCCTCAGCGGGTGGTGAGTTTCCCTAAATAAACTTGGTAGTGAGAATCACTGTCCGTTTGCTCTCATTCCTGAAAAGCAGTAATTCTCTCCTGTGCTTTCCATCCAAGGAACCTCAAATGATGGAGGGTTCCACTTCACCCTCCTCTCCCCTTCCCCAGCACAGCAAACCAAGGCACTGGTGGCAAACAGCCTGCACACACTTATTCCAAAGTGGGATGCTGAGAGCAACGGGCAGGCAGCAAATCCAGGCAGGACACAAGGGTTTGACCACAGCTTGCGTGTGAAAATTGTCATGGGAATACAGTGACCACAAGAGGTCAGGTCCTCACTTTTGTCCCTGATCAAAAACTGGAATGTTTACTGTGGATGAATTTAAACAGCCCCTGGCCTACAATCTTGAGTAAGTTTGCTCTCAATTTACACCAGCACAGCTGAGAACTGCAGAGAGGATGGAGCAAGAACTGCCTGCTCCCCTTCCAACACTGGCTACTGCTGTGGACCTGGCAGTGCCTGACTCAGGCAAACTCAGGGAGACAACCTGCACTGCACAGAGTGGCTGGTACCCCAGAAAATCACTCATGGGTCCAAGAAACAAGCATCACCTCATGGTCCGAGCACATTAAACTGCATTTATAGCACTTTGCCTGCTGAGAGGAGGCAACCAATCCCTTTAAACCCCCCAGGCACCAGGCGCAGGCAGAGGCATCCCTGGGCATACACATGCCAAGTTGTCAGGAGCTGCAGCTCTTTGTTATCCACGCATCCCTTCTGAGTATTCCTGCCACAACTACAGGCACAAAGGTGTAGGTGCACTGGCCCACAGAGCAACCAAGAGCATCATTCCAAAGTAGCTGTGATTTCACCAACAAGTGACTTAAATTGTTTTTCTTTTCACATTTCTGGACTAGAGAAACCCAAGAACATCCCTCTCAGACCCCCGTGAAGTCTGCACAGGGCACAAAATACAGAAATGGGTCTTTTCACAGGGGTGTAAAAACCACCACATTGCAGTTTCTCTTCAGGAACCTGCTCTGAGGTTTGAGCTTCTCTAGCCACGCTCAGCACTTTCCCCCATGAAGTGTGAGGAAACGCCGCGGCGGCTCCAGCAGCTCAGGGATGGTGAGAAACTGGGTTTTGGCTGCTTTCTGCTCCGGGTGGGTTCCTCCTCCCACCAGGTTTCACTTTGACCAAACTAAAACCTCAAAACCACACTAAAACCTCACCCCCAGCTCCCTCTCTCCCATCCCAGCCAGCCAAACATCGACGACAAGACCGCTGGGCACGGCCACTGCCAAACCCCGCGAGGAGCAGAGGCGCCTTTCAGGGATGTGAGCCTGGCGTCGGGGGTCCCTTCCCAAGGGGTTTCCTTGCCCGGAGGAAATTTGGCAGCACCCCTCTGCCTGCTGCAGGGGATTGACCAGCATTGCACCTTACAGCGTTGAGGGGTCATGGCATGAGATTAGAGTGCCCACGAGGAGTTTTTCCATGGCATTCTGCACACCAGCCTCTCCATCCCCCAGCCTGAGTCCCCACCAGCACAGCTCAGGGAAACTTCTGCTCGCCTCCTAGAAGATGAAGGGGAAGAAGAAGTGCAAAAGTGACCCACTGCCAAGGGACAGGGCAGATACAGTCTCTCCAAAGTGGTACCCACCACAGTACTCACCCTGAATCTCACTGCAGAGATGGTGGCACCCCTACCCCACAGAGCAGAGCCGGGACATATTTCCCCCTGGAGCTCCAACACCCATTCTCCCTCTCTAGCCTATTTTATTTTCTCCTCTAGACACAAATCTGCAGGTAACATTAGACCTCCCCAGCACCAAAGAGCAGAACAACCATGGGGTCACAGCCAGAAACACGGGCTGGCAAGTGGTGAGTGGTGTTCAGGGGTCTATCCCCAGACAACTTGCTCACCAATGCTCCCATTTTTGGGCAGCCCAGTTTAAAGCACCCCAAAAACCATGATGCTTCTGCCTGATGCTTCAGAGTTAACATGGACAGGTGGGACCAACCCAGCTGCAGAGTGTGCAGGAGAGGCACAGACCTCACATCCAGGCTGACCCAAAACATGTTCAGCTTCACCACGGCGGCTCATTTAGTTGGGTTTTGGGCTTTATTTTTGCTTTAAAAGCCCCATCCCACCCTCCTAGGAGCCCTGGAAGAGCACAGCCCACTGCCAGAGCTGGAAGGATGGTGGGGGTTATTCCCGTCTCCGAGGGGGAAGGACTGAAAAGAGGAATTTTCCAGAAGCCGCTCTCGGCGCCGCGTCACCGGAGGAAACGCTTGCGAACGCCTCTTCCTCCCGCACGCCGGCACTCCCGGCTTCCTGCCCCGTGCGGACTCCATCGCCAACCATCTCCCCCACCCACCGAGGGCCCCCCACCCACGGGCTGTTGTTTGGTTGGTTTTGGGTTTTTTTTTTTTCTGGTTTGCATCTCCCAGGCACACGGGGCAGCCTCCCAGCCCCAGTGGGCAGGCGGGTGGAGAAAGGAAAAGCAGGAAGCGTGCGGGAGAGCCGTGACAGATGGAAAGTGTGAGGAGCCCCTTGGAGAGGAGGGGAAGGCAAAAGGCAAGCCCAAGGGGGGAGGGGAGCGGGCAGTGCAGCTCGGCTCTCCCCCAGCCTGGCAGTCGTGGGTGGAGGGGGAGGGTGCACCCAGGCAAACAAGGATTCTGCTGATAAAGCAAATGTGACTCAATCACACGCTTGTGCAAAGATGTCACAACAGTCCTGAGAAATTACAGGCTCCGATTTCATCCCTCAAGGGCCGGCGCTGTCCGTGCTCGTACAATGCGCTCTGTTCTGCTGTCAGCGGCTCAGCGAGTGCCCCTAATTTACTGGCTGGGAACCCGCTGCAGGAACAGGCAATAATAGGTGCAGTGTAGAGCTGCTGCCAGGGCTCCTGGGCTGGCAGCGGGGCCGGGCAGGCGGCTGCCGAAGGACTCAACTCGGCGGCTCGTTTGAGCTCCTGCCATTGTGGTCCTGAGCAGCCCAAAGTGGGGGGCTGGCTGGTCCCCTCCGAGCCCCACACTCTTAGGGTGCTGGGGTGGCCTGGCATGTGGGTAGCTGCATCCAGCCCAGCTCTCTGCCTCAAACACTGTGGTGTTAGGAGCTCTCTGGGCAAGCCCTGCTTGGGGTTGGCATCTCCAAAAAGGCACCCCCAAGAAGGAGACCCAGACCTGACTGCCAGACCACAAAGCCCTATCAATTTGATTGTCCCTTGCCATTAACATTCCCCTAAACCCAGCCAGGAGCAGAACGGGCCATGTCAAGAGGGGACTTGGACCTCCTGGCACCTTTCCAGCCTCCAGAGAACATCAGCAAAGACGTCAACAAAGGAGAAGGTGCTCCTTCTGTTCTGCAAAGACAGAGGGAGGGCTACACCCAGGGGTCCCTTCATCACCAGCACGGGCACATGGGGGTGGTGGCACTTCTCTGTGTCCATCTGTCCCATCCTGGGAACTGAGGAGTTCTACTCAGAGCTCTTTATCCACCCTGGCAAACACTGACCTTCGCAGCCTCCTGACTCCATCCTGTTCTCCAAAAGGATCACGGTGAGAGCAAAAGTGCCGTGGTCCCGCAGGTTGCTGAAGCTCATTATGGCCTTTTAATTACATTCAATTGCAGTTTTATGGGCTTATGGGCAAATTGGAAGTGATCTAATTGCCCTTGAGGGGGTGCTACGCTCTGAGCTATGAAAAACCAAGCAGGATCCAGCAAGACACAAGGGTAGCTCAAAAGCATTCAGCTCGCTCTAGCAGAAGAAGAAGTTTCATCTCGTGCTGAAGCTCCCCCAGGACCTCATGGGAATGAGCCACACATGTGGCACGTGCCACCAGCAAACCCAAATCATGTGCTGCCCCATCACTCCAGCCCGTCCCACCCAATGCTTTCCCAACACCCGAGTCCCATCCCTATGCTGGGCTCTGGGCATGGACAGGGAGAGGAGATGGGTCTCAGACCCAGAGCTAAGTAGGCTCCTCTCCTAGGGAAGCTGCCACCTTGATCTTCAAAATATTCCTCTCCAAGGCAGGCAGGGACTGAAGCAGACAAAAGAGCACAGGTCCCCACCACTGAAGAGGGCACCCAGCAGCTCTCCATATTCTCCCTCCAGGAGATCTGAACCAAATCCAGCAGCAGCCCACAGCTCTCCCTGCCATCAGCTTTTGAGATCTGGGGGATAAAATCCATGTTCCCCTCTCACTGATGGCTCCTGAGGCGCAGAGCCTGGAATACTGGGGGACATGCACCATCTACCCTGGTTTTACTCATTATGGGGCTGACCAGAGGCACTGGCAGGGGTGACATCCCCTCCACACTTCCCAGTTGTTCTTCTGCTCCCGTCTGTGCTCAGCACTAAAAGCCACCACCAGCCCACACTGCTCTGAAAGGTCCAGCACTACACATGAGGGATCTGATCGACAGGACAAGCTCCATCCTCAGGGTGTGAGATAACAGCAGGAGGTGAGAGGGAAGGACATGGATGCCCTGAGCCTGGGTCCCAGGAGTGACGGCCCCCAAACCACCGGCCAGACGGAGTCTATTGCGGTGCCGCGCAAGCTAATCCAGATTTGAGATAATTACAGTCATTCACTTGGCATAATGGGCTTTAATTGATCCAACGTGGCTGGCATCCCGGTACCCCCAAGCTGTGCTGCCACTGGCCACACCACCACCAGCAAAAGGCAATGCCTCAGCTTACCTGAGGGTATGCTGGATGACAGCAGGTGACTGCAACGCCACACGGGTCTTCTCATCTCTCAACTGAGACCCAGCAAGCCTGGCTTGGGCATGAGGTGTCATCTACTCAGGACACATCTCGTGAGCATTCAAGTGGGAGAAGCCATCCCTCCAGTGGGCTTTGCTGCTGGGTGCTGGGCAAGGGCAGCCCATGGGAACATCATTATCCAAGTCTGACTGGAGAAAAGCCCACCTCCCAGCCCGTGCTTGGCTGTAGGTTGGTCCACACACCCCTGGAGGTCCCTTCCCACCAGCATTTTTGTGCTTTAATGCTCACAGAGCACACAGAGCTGGAAATGCAGATGGACAAAGGATCCTGGGGTCCCAAAACAGCCACTCCTTCCCATCTCAGCTCCTTCTCCACATCTTTGCCAAAGACTGCAGCATGCTCCAGAGCAAGTCGGTCGCCTCAGGGACAAACCACCCACTTTGTGCACTGCAGCTGGAGGTCCCGAAGAAGGAACCTGAGAAGTTGATGCCTGACAAGATAGGGAAGGAGGCTTCCCTATCAAGGGAACCTAGGAGGTTAGGAGGACCCTATCAAGGTCACCTTCAATAAAAGCAAGTTCTCTCTGGAAACTAGATGGCACGCACCATTTTTCAAGAGAAAGAAGCTGCCTCTGGTCTTACGTGACCTCCCCAGGGTTCAGTAACACATGCTGGGCAGGAGGGAAGGTTTAAACCTCCCTGACACAAGCCACATGGCCAGAGGGAAGGGCAGGCAGGGTGGGTGGGTTGCTCTCCCCTCCAGGGGCAGAGAAAGGGCTTGGAAAAGCCTTTCCCCACCCCAGGCAGGCTGCTGCAAAGGATGGTCTGCCTGCAAGCTGCCTTTGGGTTTGAGTTTCTGGTTGGAGTCCAAAGCTAATTAGGCTGTGCCAAGTCCAATCAGATAGCCTCGGCTAATTGAGCTCGGCACGGACGGGTCAATGTCCAGCGGGTCCCCACGTTCCAGGCACTTTGTCAGCCCACAGATAACTGCCAGGGCCTGGGAAGGGGAAGGACCCTTCCAAAAATGTTCTCTCCCTGTACATCCAGAGCCTGTCCCTGCTGGAGCTGCATACGGCCCCAGGTTAACCCCTCAGACACCACCAGCATCATCCTCGTGCTTGAGGAACCCCAATGGATGCCCCGGTGGCAACACTAAGGCAGGGCTAAAAGTGAGTGAGCAGAGGATGAAACAGAGTGACTGTCCACCGTGCTCTGCTGTGCATCTCTCCTGATGTCACCCCAGGAACTGGCACTTGCTGAGCCACACCACACGCCATACATCACCCAGGTAGCAGACCCACCACACCACAGAGCAAGAGCAAAACAACTCAATTCCCAGCCATGTGGCTACTGAAAAACCAGTGAGACAAACACAGTGCTCTGTGCACTCTGTGCCCTCTGCACAGCTACCAACACCTCCTCCAAAGCTGGCTTAGAAGTGTCTGCACCAGAATGCAGCCTCCAGTCTATGAAAGTAGGGCTTGTTGAGGGTTTCTCAGCTCCATGAGCCCACCCAGCTGCTGGCACAGGGTCAGCAGCCTGGGCACTGTGACCTAGCTGCAGTCAGATGAGGATGGGGGAACATGGCAGGGCAGCCAAGCACTGGACTCAGGCACAGCAGTGAGGAAGATGCAGCAAGTCCCAGGGTGAGAAACAAGCTGCACAGGAGCACTTCACCCCCACGGGCAGGATGGAGCTGCAGAAAAGCCCTGCACAGACCCAAGGCCAGAGGCGCAGTTGAACCCAGCAACTGATGCTGCTCCTGAGGCCACAGGAACATTTACCCCCAACTGCAAAGTCTCTGCTGTGGCTTCCCAGAGCCAACCACAAGTGACTGCACCCCCAGGGCAGAAGAGCAGAGAGGAGGAGGGGGGATTTGAGGAAGGCTCCAACATGCTCCTCCTCAGGCAGTTATCAGCCCCGCCGCAGAGCTCTGCCAGCTCCTCACTTCTACAGGAGATAACAGCAAGGAAAATTACAATGTTCAGCTTCCTAAAAAAAAACCCTACTTCTTTTTTTTCCCCTCTAACCCTGCATTTGCTTTCGGGCCTGAGCATCATCCTCCTGGGTGGGAGGACAGCAGCCTCAGTCCCTGCGATGCCAGTGGGGACACCGAGTACAACCCCCCCCGTCCACCTCTGGCTGCTGGGGAAAGGCTGTTCCTCTTCAGCTGACAAATACATGAGACGTTTCATTAATAATCCCTCAGCTTCTCCTAACACTTCTGATTGTGATCTCTCTGTTTGGATCCGGGCTCCTATTACATGTTCGCCTCAATTAGATATTCCCTTCTCTTTAAATCCCCACTTATCTCCTTTACCATGTAACTTGCACAGTGGGCTCTGCTAGGTTGGGGTTTTTTTTCCCCCAGCTTTCTCTGTTCCAACAGGACATGGAAAATAAACAGTGATTTAAACCACAGCATGCACAGGCAGACTCCGAGCTCACCCTCCAGCAAACCCATCCAGGGGTCTGATGTCAGTCCTGCCGAGCCCCCCACCAATGCTCACCTCCAGCCCCACAGTCTCTGCAAAACACTTTCATTTACTTCTCACTCAGCATGGGCCAAATCCCCACTTGGGCTTCAGTGGGGAAATCTCCCCCCATGAGAACCTTGGTCCAGCCCGAGCAGATCACGGCTGGAGCATTTTGGATGCCAAATACCAGCCAGAGCAGCAGCTCAGGGACAGCCCGGGCTGCTCCCCCCTGCACCGCCCCATGTCCCTCTGGCAATTAGGGCAATCGCTTGCATGGAAACCTAATTATATTAGGGAAGAATTTAGTAATTTTTAAGTGTTCTGCTGGTGGCTCAGCTCCCTCCCCCCTCCTGCATACCAGCAGCACTAGGCAGAAGTTGCAGTGCTGGATTCTCCTCCTCTTCCACTGCTGCTTTTAAAAGAAACAGTGAGGCAGAGCAGCAAGATGGTGTGATGGGCAGGCAGCAGGCTGGGACTTGGTGGTGGCCCGGGGAGCCCTGGGCGAGTTGGGGAGCCTGCAACTGCTCTCTGGCCCTGCAGCTATTTGCTGGAGAGGTTTGCATGGCCTCTCAATACCACGGTGACCAAGAAGCCCCACAGTCCTCTGCTTGATGACTTGCTGCACCAGGCAGGTGGTCAGTGCCCCTGGGTAAAAGCCCAGATCACAGCAGAAACATCACTAACAGAGTCCAGGAGCTGCCCCCAGGCACCCACCCTGCACCTAAGGCACCTTGGAATAACATCTTCAGAAGCATCTCAGTCCTGTTTGTACAGGGACCTTGGGCAGCAGAACAGGATCCCACCATGGAGAGCACTGCACCACAGAGAGCTTCATGCTGCAGAGAGCTTTGCACTATGGAAGACTTTGCACCAAAGAGCTTCTGAACCACGGAGAGCTTTACACGATGAAGAACTCTACACTATGGCAAGCTTTGCACCACGGATTGTGTTGCACCACAGAGAGCATTTCAGAAGCCACACACACCAACTCCCTTCCATGGGCACACCCAGTCTTAGCTCACCCAAGGCTGGTGGGCACATGGAGCTCTCCCAGCCCCATCCTGACCCCCAGTTCCCACGCCTGGGGCTGGCCCGGCCGCCGGCTGTGCCTTTAAGAGGCGAGGAGGGGAGCTCCATGGCTGGTGTTTTCCGAAGGACCATTAATTTGCCAGCGTCACATGCTTCGCAGCTGCACCCTGGCAGTGATTTATATGCCTCTGAAGTTCAGGAGAGGGAAAAGTACTTTCCAGGCTCAGCATAACCCCCTTCCCCTCTCTTTTCCTCACCGGTGCGATCTGCCTGTGTCCAGAGCCTGGCCCAAAACCCAGGGCCCCATCCATCACCCCTGCGTGTCACCCCCTGCCCTCGCCACCCAGCCCAGACACTCCCCTTCTCTCTGGCATCTGCAAGCAAAAGAAAACTTCCTCTGCTTTCCTTGCCTCCATGACCCACTGATGAGAAAGTCATTAATTAATAAGGGCCAGCGCTGATCTGTCTCCTCGGCCGGCCAGGGGACCGACGAGCCCCTTCCTCCCCATCCCCTGGCCCTGTAGCCAAAATAAACGGCAGGCAGAATGCGGGTGGACCCTCCTCCTGCCGCCACCCCCCTGCACGCCGTCCTCCAGGGAGGTTCAAAAGTTCAAGATTTTCACATTTCCCTAACGTTATTTCAGGAAATTGCTGGAGAAAGGAAAGACGGCACCGCCGAAAAAGCAACCCGGGTGTGGATGGAATCAGCCTCAGAATCCAGAGGCAGGACTCAATGTGTGCCAGGTGTGGTTCGGAAGGAGCCCCATCCCCACCGTGCCTGGTACTCAACTTTTATTTTCTCTGTTTTGGCTCAGGAATTTTCTTGCCCACCACTGACTTTTGCAAAGTTATTTCTAAAGCAAAGCGTGGGCTCTCCCAGCTCTGCTCCAAAGCAAAGTGGCCTCAGTGGTGGCAGACACCAGGAGATGCTGCCATGAGGACCACAGCTAACCCCAGGAGCTGCAGGGCTCAGAGCACCAGCACTTACCCAGCCATAAGGGCTGCTCTGGTGCTGATGCTGCCAAGCGGGTTCAAAGCATCCCCAAGAACATCGCCAAGCATGCCAGACTGGCAAAACGGGTGCCTGGGTCACCAAGGAATTACAGCTTGGCCCCAGGGCTCCCTGAAAACACCGTCACCAGCTCTGATGTGCTTTTGGGTTCCTTCCTCTCGAAAGCCACTGAATTTTGCGTTTGCACAAACCTCAAGTTACTCAAAAGCGACCGAGTCACACCTGCATTTGCAACAAAACCAGGTTAAAGTACAGCCTTTGCTGCTGGTTCATGGGAAAGGTTCAGAGAGCTACCGAAACTCTTGGCAAACCTGAAATCGGGGTTACAAAGAAATATGAAACTCAAACTTTCATGTGGTTTGCTTGGGGTTTTCGTTGCAAAACACTTGGTGCAGCAGCTTAGGGCTAGAGCGCGAGAATCGAGTGCACGGCAGCGTGTCTATAGGAGCGAGGAATTCAGATCCACCCCGGCAGCATTCAGCTGGCAAATGATTAACTCTTATTTGAAGCCATCTCATTAGTGTGGGGGCTGGATCCGTGCCACCGCCTGCTCAGGGACGTGGGGCTCGGCTCTCGGCGCTGGCAAGGACCCAAGGCACGAAGATCGCCTTGCACCGGCGCGGCTCCGGCAGGGATGGAGCTGTGGGCACGGCCAGAGCCTGGCTCTGCTGGCATCTGCTGCGTGGACGTGCCACAGCACGCCGAGATGGACCCCTGACAGCTCCTGTGGGAGCAGGGGGATCTCACCCACCACACTCCTGAGGTCTACCACGTTCAAACGGGGCACCAAGGAAGAATGAGCTTTTCCACATTGGCCCTGCTGTTTCCAGTTCAAAAGTGGTGGTGAAGGCAACCCCTTGAAAACGAGCAGCACAAGCATCCCAAATTATCAATTTCCTCAAAGGAAAACAATTCTCCTTGATGAGCTCATCCCAGGTACCCACCACCTTCAGCCTCCACTAGCCCCTTGCTCTCTGAAATCCCACTCTTCTCAAGGTCTGGTTACTTCTCATGACAGAAAGTGGCTGATGCATCTAAGGAGGTTTCTGAAGACAAGAGACCTGAAGACCACATATATGCAAAGGTGGCAAACTGGCCAAGCAAACACTAAGAATTATCACTGCTTGCAGCCCTGGTCCCACTCAGATGCAGCATAAACAAGTGCTCCTGCTCTCCTACAACCTGCTGGCATCACCCAGCCCACCGCAGGCAGGGAAGAACTGTGATGGATCAGTATCATTTTCACAACTGCCCTTCAGGCTCTGCATGGCATCCATGACCAGGAGGGAGCTAGGACAGTGCAGGGACGGGGACAGGCTGGTGATGGAGCTCTAGACTCTGGGCATTGCCTCCAAGAGCAACCACATCCCAAAGGAGAGAGCAGGATGCCCAGACTAGGTGCCCAGAGGTCAACTGAATCCAGGACACTTGGATGGCTGATTAGAATCATAGAATGGTAGGGGGTGGAAGGGACCTCTGGAGATCATCGAGACCAACACCCCTCCCAAGGCAGGAACACCCAGGGCAGGCCACACTAGGGAAGTTTGTGTTAACTACAGAAATGTGCTAAGACCCTGGGAAAGCCACCAACACTGGAATGCTGTGAAAAAATGGCACTGCTCTTCCTGAGCCACTGCCCACTTCTGCTCCTAGTGCCCAGCAACCCCAGCACGGCCCAGCCCCATTTCCACCACAACCTTCCCTGTTCCACCCCTCTACCTCTCCCACATCTCAGCCTCTTTACTCCCACCTCCTCTTATTTACAGCCCTGGGTCACTTTTTCTCCCATCTCTTACACATTTTACAGTTGCCCCTTTTAAAGCACTGCTGCAAATCCCCAAGACATCCCAAGGAGATTTACGGTTGCACAGAAACCAGGTAACACTGGCCAAGAAGCAGCACTGGGATGTTGGGTCACTTTCTGAACACGGTCCAGGCTAGGAAGGGATTAAACTCATTCATATCTAAACAATAAATAATAATAATATAATCATAATAATAATGTCATTTTTGCAGTGCAGTTCTTTCAATAGGGGCTGATTAATGTATTTGTAACGAGCGACGGTAAAGATTTTCGAGCCATCTAATTAGAAGGCTGTTTCCTTTCCAGACATGCCCCTTTGGAGAAGGAAACGTGGCCTCCAACTCTACCTCAGTGCTGTGGAAACACTACCCCGTGTCCTGAAGATTAATCAGACACCCGACTTCCCCGGGGCACCATTTGCAATCCCCGATCTTGGATAACCCGGAGCCACCTCCTCAGCACCTCACGCTGAGCGAGAATCCAGCAGCATCGCCCAAGATCTGCTCCAAAACTCAGGGAAAAATCCCAGGGAGGTGCCAGCGTGTGGAGCTGCCCCAGCTTCCCACGGCCACCACGGTGCCAGGGGAGGGTCAAACATAACGGGGAGGAGAAAGGGACAGTGCCCGCGCGTGGGGCGGCCCATCCCACTCATCACGGAGCCCACCACCCATGCTGAGGTTCTTTTCCATTCGTGTCTGGCATTCCCAGAAAACACTAACTTCATTATTGATTTGTGCTCGTTTGTCATTTTTATAACCTGGCCAGCACTTCTGCTGAAGGCCGTGACTAATTCCACTTCCCCAGGCTGGAAGGGGAGAGAGACTTTAACTCTTTCAGGATGGACCCACATCCAGGAGGGTTTGGAATCTCTCCAGTGGAGACTCCGCAACCTCTCTGGGCAGCCTGGGCCAGACTCTGGCACCCTCACAGCAAACAACACTAACTCCTAAGTGACTCTCACAAATATCTACACACAAATTCCTTCAAATATTCTAGGCATGTTGGAATAAAGCCTGTCCATGGCAATGGGGAGAACACGATGTGGGGGGACAATTGCCCTCCCTCTCTGAGCAATCAGCAATCACCACGTTACCAGGGGAAAACCCTCAAGTGCTGGAAAGGTTGATGGGACCAGTTTTGCTTCCCTCCTTCCAGGCGCTTCCCAGGAAAGAGTCAGGATCAAACTCCCAGAGGAGATGGTCCATTGAGTTACATGTAGCAGATGCCACTTCCGAGGGGTGGGATATGGGGAGTACCAAACACGACATCTGCAATTATGAAAAGCCAGATAAAGAAAATCAAATCTCATGCTTCAGGGCATGGGCTGATGAGTACAAGGGTCAGGAAGGAATTTCTCTCCCCTTACACAGCAGTGCACAATTGGGTCAGTGCATTACCGGGTGGCACAAGTCCTTGATTGTTTTTCCCTTCCCTTTTTGAAGCCCCGCGACCTCGCTGTTGTCAGGAGAGCTGTCTCTGAGGGAGCAAAGGCTTAACCTGGTCTGGCAGAGACGATGCTTCTCCTATCACCCACCTTGCTACAGACCAGCAGTCCTAGTCCCCGCTGAAAGCTGGCACGAGAACCTGCTCCAAGCCTTTCTCCCTGCTGTTCTGCCACCAGCCTGCAGGTTCCCCTCAGCCTTCATTACTTTGACTACAACCATCTAACTGATAAGAAAAACTCCTCTGCGTAAGGACCTTTTCTGCCCCTGTGTTTCTAAAGCAGTCTGTATACCCCTGGCACTCCTTCAATCACGAGCAGTAGTAATAAAACTTGTAACACTGGCTCAGGAAAGAACTGCACTGGAAAAGGGGCCGAATGGAGCCAACGCGAGTGAAGAGCGAGGAGGGTTTTGGGAAGGGAAGTCGGGGACAGTCTGCGGTGACAGCGCCTGCTCTCGCTCTGTGCCCTGTCCAGCATCCTTTCTCCTCCTCCAGCAGCTTCTCTCTGCTGCTGAAACTTGCTTAGCTGGGAGGATCTAACCACAGGGCAGAGGCTTGAGTTTCAACTCACAACAAAGCGAGTGACCGAACACGAAGATGGCCCAGAACACGCTGTCTATCTGCAGCCCAGCCTGGCTAAGCTGGGCTTTGCCAAACCACACGCTGTGTGATCCAGACAAACAGTTATTGGCCTTTTCCTGCTGCCAAGCAGTTATTTAGCAGCGACTCTACGTCACCAAGGGTGGCATTTTTAAATGGGTTCTGCATCCGACTTATTCTACATCCCATGCTGCCCACAGCTTTCCACTGATCCCACCAGATCACACTTTGCAAATCATATCATACAGTCAACTCTTCTCACTGCAACCCCCTACCTGGCACTGAATATGGGGGTCCTACAGCTCCACAGGTCAGCCAGCCAGGTTGGGCCATGGCATCACTGCCCTCCTGCACCCAGGAACCCAGGGGTGAGCCCAGCACCCACCTCAGGAACCCGAGCTCCCTGGCCAGCACCACCCACCTGACCTGCTGCCTCCCCAGCAAGCTGGTTTTGGAGCACAGAGCGAGATGAGTTGTGCCAGGTGTAAATCAGCTGGAGGCAGCCAAAGGGTGGGTGCTGAGCTCTGAAACCCACCACTAACCAGCAACCAGCCGCGGGGCAGTGAGTCACGTCTGCACAGCCTCCGGGTTCCGGCCACGGGTTGCCAAGGAAAAGGTGGAATCAAAGGTATGAAAATGCATTGAATGAGAACTGGCACGTCCAGACTTGGTCCCTACAATCCAGAAACCCAGCCAAGAGAAGAAAGCAGGAGCGGAAGGTTGGGATGGGGCACCGGGAGTTTCAGCACTGCAAATGTGCTGGGGATGAGGGGCAGAGTGATCTCTGGTGGGAGGTTTGAAGGAGCCTGTGGAGGCTTGTTTGGGAAAAGAAGGGAAGAAAAAAAAATAGTGAGAAAGAGAAACAACAGAAGAAGAAAAGAGCAGCTCTGGAAGCAGCTGGGTGCTGTGGTCGGGTGCTGTGAGGGCTGCGTGGGGCAGCATCTCTTAGTAGCACGAAGAGCTTCTCCCCATGGTGGCCAAGACTTGGAAAACAAAACCAAAGGAAGTTCTGGACGGGGCTGGGAGCTGAGTGGTGTCTGGTGGGGCTGGGGTAGTGCACACTGCTGGGATCAGTGTGGAAGGCAGCATGGGGAAGAGGATGGTCCTGCCATGGGGCTGGCACACAGTGATGGGGAGAGGAGGGCTGTGCTTTGAGTTGGCTCCCATTAGCATCACTGGGTGCCCTCAGGACTGGTATTTCAGCTGCTTGTGTACCTCAGTTTCCCCTGCAGGTGATGGAGGTGTGAATCCTCACCTGCTCACACCCACCTCCCCATCCCTTGACTTGGCAAAGCTGCAGCTGTTCCTAACCCCAACGACAAGCCAAGCAGCTGTGGCCACCATGGCAGAGGAACCTCACCCAGATGCCCTCCTTCAGCAAACACCCCTCTTGCACCACCAATGTCACCATGTCATGCAAGACCAAAGAGCAGGGAGGATGCAGCCCCTTCCCCTCCAGCCCCATTCAGAATGGTCCCAGGCTGGTGGGGCAGGATGCAAGCTGGGAACAACATCAGCCGTGCTGAGAACAAAGCAACAGTTGTCTCATGGTCACTGGGAGAGCTGGGAGGGGAAGAGTCTTTTTTTTAAGTAGAAAGGCTTAGGGGTTGTTTTGTCTTTTTTTTTCTTTCTGGCGGGTTTGCTTTTTCCCGTGTTAACTAAAAATGTCAATGAAACCAAGACTGTTCAGAGAAAAAGGGTTTAAACAGATTAATTAATTTCATGTTTGGGAGGAAGGGGAGAACTAACAATGGAAATTCTCAGAAGACTCATGTCAACAGTTTCTTGAAAAAAAAAACAACTTTTGTATTGAAACAGATTCTTGTTTCTGCTCCTTTGCAGTGACATGAAGCTCTCTGCAAAGGCTGAAATCAAACCAAACTGTTCCACATGAACTTTGCTGTGTCTCCAGTCTGTGTGGGAGCATGATGCTCCTGACTCAGAGATGTTTTCCAAGCCCCAGGGTCTCCCAGGAGAAAGTCATTCCCCCACCCAGCTCTAGACCTCTTTACCCTTTGCTTTGTAATTTTGCATCAGCAAAAAGCCAGGTAAGAGCGAAGTCAGTGACCGAGTGCCCCACAGATCTGCTCTCCTCCAACAACCCAACCTCACTGTGCCAAGGAAGAGCTTGAAAGAACTTAATTCAACCCATCAAATGCTGTCCCCAAACATCCTTGAGCCTAGGCTCCCAAAGGCTGTGGATTTGCCCTTGTAGAAGAGGTTGTTTCACCATCCACACCCTGCGGGTAGGGAAGAGGTGACACATCCCCATGTTCCAGTAAGGTCATCTCAGGGGCAGGACCTGGCTCTAGGACCCCAGGTCCAAGTGTGCAGCTTCACCCAAAACTTATTTTGCCATGCTGCAGTCTCAGGAACACTAGAAGATGACAAAGGACTACTGAGCTCCAGAAGAGTCAAAAAATCCCCCAAAAGAGACAGCAGAACCGGAGGCTGTTGTGAGTCAGGACAGCACAACTACAAAGAGGGGTCCAGGGTCAGCCTGAGAGGATTTGGCTCCATGGCTCCAACCAGCATCACAGAAATGGTGCTTCCCTTCATTCCACACCACCTCTCCTCCTCCATCACCGGGTTCCTGCCACAGCCCTTAGATCTGCCATTTGCCAGAAGCCTGACTCAATCTGCTTCAAATTACCATAACAATACTGGGCCCCAAGTGGACATGTAAAGTGTCTCAAATTTATTGTCATTTTAAGCCATCCCTAAAACTGTACAGACATTGCTGGAATATTTCCACCTCCTTTAAGACCCTCTGCAAGCAGGCGAGAGAGGGAGGCCAGGCGGGAGAAGGAGATGACTGGAGCCAGCTGCCTTTTTTTGCATGGGGCTTTGCTTGCTGGGGCATGGGAAGGGAGCAGCCGGGTTCTCCGAGGTGATGCTGACACAGGGGCAACGTCCCCTGGGACACACAGCAATGGATGGGGCCGAGCTGCTGCCAACCCCCTGCTCCATCTCCTGCTCTGGGGAGGGACAGAGAGCAGGGCAGAGCCTGTGAGCACCAGCCCCATGCTGCTCAGCACCTCTTTGCAGTGAGGTGGCTTCTCCTGGTGCAGAATCACAGGATGCTATGGGTTGGAAGGGACCTCTGGAGATCAGCTCATTCAACCCCACCTCCGCTCCAGCTGAACAGCTCCAAAACTCTCAGCCTTTCCTCACCACAGAGATGCTCCAGGCCCCTCAACACCTTCAAAGCTTCCACTGGACTCTCTCCAGCAGTTCCTCGTCTCTCTTGAAATAGGAAGTCCAGAACTAGACACAATATGGCCTCTCTAGGGCAGAGTAGAGAGGGAGGAGAACCTCCCTTGACCTGCTGGCCACACTGTTCTAATACACCCCAAGACACACAGCAGCACCCAGCACAGCCAGGGATGTATTGGGGCAGCTGTGCCAGCACCAACACAGCTCCATCCCTGCCACCAGCACCCAGTCTCTGCCACCAGCACCCAGTCTCTGCCACATCCCCACTAGCACCTGCAGCTCTGGCAGGCACCAAGCTGCAGTCACAGGAATGTTGTCACACAAATTGCACCTGTGAAACTGTTACAAGAATTAATTGATCATATAAGTACAGTAATTGGAACTTGCAAAGCATAGATAATTACCTTTTATTAGTTCCTGTAGATAATCCATTATGCACTGATTAGGCCTGAGTAAGGATCTTATCACCCTAGTTTGATTAATGGCAGATTATGGATATTAAACTCAAACAGGAATAGATAACTTACTATCTTCTTTCTTGCCTTAGGAGTACGTCACCCAATGAGTTATGGGCAGAAATTTTCAAGGTGCCTGATTTGTCCTGGGTACAATGTCCCCTGAAACTGCCACCAAACCTGACCGTGGTCCCTCTCCCATGGTGGGTACCAGTTCCCAAAGCTTCCCAGTGGTTCGAAAGCCCCCAGTTCAAATCTCAGCCACATGCTTGCCCACTAACAGCCACATGATGCTCAAGGCCCAACCTGCTCCCAAACTGGTTTTAGCTCAGAACTGTCATCAGCTTTCAACCCAAAGCAGCAAAACCTCTCCCAAGCATCTCAGTCCCCAGCTTGGATGCTCTCATTTCACGATGCTCAGACTTTATTTCCAGGATTCTCTGCCCAAGACAGAATATCCATAGGTATTTGATGCCTGTGATGGCTTGACTGCTGGTCCTAGGCTTGGAGGGACTGTCCCTGCATAGAAGCCACCGTGTTCCCCCTGAGAGGGATCCTCAGGGGGATCTGCCTGTAGCACAGGGCTCTGCTCCTGCGACCATCACTCTCACGCCCTGTCTGCAGAGCGAGGAGCACGGGAGCAGGATGGGGGCAACTGGACACAATCTGCCTGCAGGCTACAGGAGGCTTTATTTAAGAGGAATAAATAAAAAATAAGGCTGTGATTATCTCAGGCCACTCTCCAGCTGCCACCCAGAGACAGAATAAGGGGGAGGAGGGGGGCATTTTTCAAGTGAATAAACAAAACTGAGCGGATGTGACACGCTGAGGCACAGGGACAGATTCCTCCTTTCTTCCTGGCCGGATAACCCCGTTATCGGCACGGCGGAGGGGATTGGGAGGGAGAGGAGGAAAGGATAAAAACCAGCAAATGTGGGCAAAGAGAGAAAAAAACTACCCAGTGGAGAGGTTGGTCAGAGAGAGAGCAGAAGCCTATTCATCCCACACGCTCCTGACTGCTAGGGCTGGGGATGAATGAGATTTACTGCCTATTAAAATAAAGCCCTTGCTGTAGTTTATAAACAACATTGCTGCTCAGTGGGAGGCTGGACATTTTAGTTCATTAAGCAGCAAATAATCTCTGTCACTTTTTATTTTTAAGTTTGTTTACATGTAGGGTTGGGGTTTTTTACCCCTTCCTCCTCCTCTTCCTCCTCCCTCCCCCTGCCATCCCCCAGCCAGCAGCAGAAGCCTGTATGTGCACATACAAAACACTGCTCTGGACCTTGAGCTCATTTCTCCCGTGGCTGTTGGGCAAGTCACTAAAACAATCCTGATTATCAAAAATGGTCCTTATACAAAAATAGACCCCTGCATGAGGCAGCCAGGAGGACGACACACAGAGATGCCCAGTGGCAATGCGAACTGGACCACCTGCCTGTTCCCAGTTCAGAGCAGAGGCCCTTTCCCCTGGCATTACAATGATACTCAGGCACGTCTGCCTAGAAATGCCATCCCTGTCTGGGAATCTCTCCTGGTTCAGGGAGGGCAGCACTCAGCAGGGGCAGAGGCAGCACCTAGGGAATCGTGGGTGGGTGCAGGGTGTGATATGGCCCCAGCACAGTCCTGGCAGCACCTCCAGCTGTGTGTGGCTCCGAGCACTGGCCCCTGCCCAGCAGCTGCCAGGGGCAGTGGGAGATGTGGCCAAACAAAGCTCCCCAGTCCCTGGCTCTGCACCAGCACATTGCCAGCAAACTCCTCCAGTAGCGGAGGGAAGCCTGCATGTTGGGCAGGATGCTGCTGGCTGCAGCACCTTCCAAAAAGCTGAGGGAGTTGGGGGATGTTCAGCCTGGAGAAGAGAAGGATCTGGGGAGACCTTCTGGGGGCCTTTCAGGACTTCAAGGGGCCTGTCAGAAAGATGGAGATAGATCTTTTAAGAGGACCTGTTGCTACAGGACAAGGGGTGATCGGTTTAAACTAAAGAGGAAGATTTAGACTGGATAGAAGGAAGAAAATTTTCACTATGAAGGTGGTGAGACATGGCCCAGGTTGCCCAGAAGAATGGTCACTGCCCCCCATCCCTGGAATCATTACAGGAAAGGTTGGCTGGGGCTCTGAGCAACCTGCTGTAGTTGCAGAGGTCCCTGCTCAGTGCAGGAGGTTGGACTATATGAGCATTAAAGGTCCCTTCCAACTCAAACCATTCCATGATTCTATGATGATTCATTCTGCAGACACTGGCAGTTCTTCAAGGCTATGGATGCTTGAGCCCTCTCTACCCTAAGAACACCCCGAGGCAGGGATGACTCTGAGGTGGGAGCATCGGCCAAGGGGCCATGGTGACCTCTCCAACTCCACGACCACACGAGGCACGGAGAGAACAAGAGCACCTGGGATGATGGACACCCAATTTAGCCCCCGGCAGCCTGCAACTGCTGCTCTGGTCTTTAGCAGGTGGATGTGACCTCCCTTCCCAGCTGATCTGCAGTCCGGGCCATGGGCACCCTCGTGAACTGCGCTTCCACTGCAATGCCAAGAGGCTCCTGCATCTTTCCCTGTTTTCTGTCACAGCCCATCCATGAGTCAGCCCCGGCACCGCTGCGCTTCCCTGGTGGGCAGCAGCGCTCCCGCCTCGCGTTATCTAGATCCTAAAGCACTTGAGCAGACGGCGAATGCACAGGCCATTATATCATTCACTCACTATCAAAAGCTCACACAGTGGCACTTAATTACAGCCCCGGAAGCGCAGGCTTCCTTAATAAATCAAAGAAATAAAGTCGGGGATGATGCACTGAACAGAGGGGGTGGGGTGGGGGGAATAAAGAGCTTACAGTTTCCCACTGCGTGTCCCCTTTAGATAACAGATGCTCTCTTCTTAACCTCTCACTTCATCAGATCAGCTCCAGCTGTGTTTGGATCAAGTGCGCAGCCTGGCCCGCGTCCAGCCCGCCTGCTTCCCCGCTCCGGTGCCAGCTCCATCCCTCCGGCTCGCGGGCTGGCTGTGCCTGTGCCGGGGTGGCAAGGAGGAGAGGAGGGGAGCCCCCCGCTGAGCCAGGCCTGTTTCATTAAACACATTTTACTCTATTCCCATTTCCAGCGACCCAAACGCCTTCCTAAGAGCATCCCCGGGGTTCTCAAAGAGGGCTGATAACACTGAGCCCATCAGCACCCCCTGGGAAGGGCACAAGCAGCCTGGGAGCTGGTGGCATCGCAGGAGCAACCCCACGCCAGCATGACAGCCAGGAGCCAACACTGTTAGTAAACAGCTTCCAAAGACTGCGCTGATAGCTCCGTGTCATCTCGGCCATAAATCACAGGAGAAGCCCCCCGGGGTGCTCTCCGCTCCCTGCCTCGGCGCGCACCACCCACCTCCCTGTTTATTTGTAAGTGTCACCTCCTCCCTCCCGCTGGCACACGGCCCGAGCGCTGTGATGAATGGGGCTGCAGCAGCATGAAAAGGAGATCCCGCCAGCCTCTGCTGGGGCTTGGGCATGAGCAGCCCCCCATGCCGGGCTCCCACTCGCCCAACACTCATCACCCCCCCAGCCTCCAGCACGTACCCCTGCGGGAAGGCAAGTGGTGCCCGAGGGATGGCAGAGCTCAGGTCCTCTTAGCCGCCTGCGAACGTGCCTCACAGCCCAAGGATCTTAGCAGAGATAAAGCCTTTGAGAAATCCCACTGCTCCTAATCCCCCAATAGCACAAAAATAATGAAACATTATCTCATCAGGCTTTAACCCAGTAATTACCCAGGGGATGGCTTAATAAGGAAGGGACACCCACCTGCCAAATACAGCCTAAGCCTGCCTCCTGTCCAGTTATACAACAAGGCTGGGCACAGCGCTGTGTGCATCCTTCAGCCTGTTTGGAACAAATCAGGGGAACAAGAACAACCCTGTCCCCAAAGCAAGGGGTCACATGAGGCCCCACTGCTGCCCCAGAGCAGAAGCCCTCACTGCCCCAAAAGTCCATCCCAGACCCAGCCAGAAGGAAGCAAGCCCTACACCAGGAAAAAACATCTGCTCCCAAACTCCCTCGAAATGCCCCCAGAATCTCAGCCAGTGCTGTGATTTTGCTGACGGAAGTGCCAATTGACAGTCTCTCCACACCACCCTCCCTTGGCCAGCTCGGCTGATGCTGTGCCACCTCCTCCCTGCACCCCACATCCTTCCTGCCAGCCCTCTTGTGGTCACCCCCAATGCTCCAGCTGTGATGGCTGGGAGAGGGGACAGCAGCAGGGAAAGCTCAGAGATGGGTTTAAACCCCATCCCAGCAACTCAACCTTGAGATGCCGGGGGATGTGTCCAGCCCATGTTGCAGGACAGACACCTCCACATCACCACGGCCCAAATCACGAGCAGCTTCAGCAATTCTTAGCCAGGGCTCTGAGCTGGACCACGTGCCCTGCTGGGTTAACGGAGCTGGAGCGTGAAAAGCGAGCCGGTCGGAGGAGAGCGCTTGGGTTACAGCTGGGAGCTGTGGCCGTGGGGACAGAGCTGGCTCTGACAGCTCCTGGCTGCTCCCCGGGCAGCGATATCTCCAGATCTTTTACAAATAAATATCATTGCTCATTATCTCGGCATTAAAGTTACATGCTGGGCGAGATGGGTACTGAGCTTTCTCTCGCTAATCTAAAACGGATGCCAGAGTTTCTATTATTAATCTCCCAGGTTGTGGGTTCCCTCCCCCTCTGTCGCTGCCAGCACTGCCACCACTGCCCAATGTCCCTCTGGGAGGAGAGAGGATGGTGGAGCAGCATGACAGCCCCTCTGTGCTTGCTCACACATGGCCCCACAGCTTTGCTACACTGGTCCTGGAGAGGTAAAACCTTCTGAAATCAGGGCTGGGTGTTTCCCCAAGGTTTGATTTTGCTGAACCCATTTCCATGTGTAGCCACAGTGAAGATGAGCAAGTTGCAGTGTGGCAGACATGGTTCCTCCCTCCATGGCAGCACGGGGCATCAGGGCTGGAACCCCTCTGCTGTGAGGCCAGGCTGAGAGAGTTGGGGTTGTTCAGCCTGGAGAAGAGAAGGCTGCAGGGAGACCTTCGGGTGGCCTCTCAGTACTACAAGAAAGACTGGTACAGTCTTTTTAGCTATGTGAAGGCTACTAGCCCCAGGGAAGGTCTCACAATGGGAAAATCACCTCACAACATCACCACTCCACCTCAGCTTTTCCAAGTCTGAAGAGAGTCAACCAAGTCACAATGCAGGGCCAATCCATGGATCCCCCTGGGACAGAGAGAGGCACGGACAGCCAGGCAAGATGCTCTGAAAACAGTTCCCACATCCAGCACGGCCCTACATTCCTCATCCTCTGCTAAAAACATCCATATACAACCAAAATCAAGACCTGGTCCTTGTGTCCACCCCAAGCTAAAGCTGCTCAGGAGCAACATGCTGCCCCCAGCATCCCCACATGCCACATAGCCCAGCTGCTGAAAAGATCCAAGTGGGTTTGACTCCCACACCCTGAGCTGCTGTACCCTGGACCCCTGTCCCAGCATGGCATGGGCTGAGCTGGTGCAGGATGTGGCCTGGCAGGGCAGAGCCCAGTGCTGCTCTGCTGCCCACACACATCAACATCTCCAAGCAGCCGCTTCCTCCGAAGCCAGAAGATACTGAGTCACTGGCACAGAGCTGCCCAGCTCTGCCTCTCTCTGCGGCTGGAGGTACCACAGGCACCATTGCGACAGAGCTGCTCAGCAGCAGCAGAACCACCAGCAGTAGCTGCAGCAAAGGGGTGGATGTTGTGGCCACCAGCACCCCCGGATCACTCTGGGAGAAAACCAGCATCTTCCACAGCACTGCACCCCATGCGATGATGGGTATCACAGTTAGATGAGGGCTCCACTGGAACCAGAGAGTGCTGGAAGAGCTCACCAAGGGTGAGCTGAACTCACTGTGGAGCAAGGATGGTTTAGCAGACCCCAGGAGACGGGCTCATCCCCACTGCCTCCAGCATACAGCTGCTCCGATGCCCAAACCCCGCAGGCTGTCAACCCTGCACAGACAAAGTCCCCAAAAGTCCCCAAAGTCCTAATACAGAAAGCCTCCCTCTCCATATCACACACAGAGGGATCAGGGAAAAGCTGAAGCAGCATTTCCCATTTCCCAAGGAGAAACAGGACAGCTTTGTGGGGTTGTATAGGGTTAGTGCCTGGAGCATCTGCCTTGTCCCCATTCCAAGCACCACAAAATCACTCACCAGAGCCCCAGGACACACTGAGGTGACAGTACCCATCACCATCCTGTCCCAGGCCAGCTGCCCTCCCTTCGCTTCTCCTTTTTAAGACAACAATTAAACTTCAGCCTTTTTATCATCCACACTAGCAGGGCTGCTGCATCCTCCCCAGCTCCTAACCCCTCCCATCACATCTTACCCATCAGGGGGATGGGTTGGGGGGGGAGGGGGGCAACCCCAGCTGAATTACTGCAGTCCCCACATGATGAGGGTGCCTTGTGCCAGGCACTCACTTGCCATGGAGTGACATTTCCCTGCATCCCCTGACGTCACACAGCCCACGTCAGGAAATGAATGTGGATTTCAACATCCTTCAGTTCATCAGCTGCTCGTTTCGACATCCCCACGGTAAACCCTCAAGAAAAAAAAGCACACCCTGTCACTCCCTCGCAATCTTCCTTCTGGTAACTTGGCTTTATCCAGAAGAGTACTTGTCACCTCCAAATAAATATTTATTAACCAAATTGCAGGTGTCTGGGGCTTCCTACCTCCTCTGCTTTCAGCTGTGCTGACACCAGAGCTCTGTCGAGCGCCCAGATGTCAGCTGCTAACAGCTCCGGGAGCGTTCCTGACGCCTCCTTTGAGCCTGGCGTGGAAATAACTCCTCAGTTCTTCCCCACAACCTCAGTGAGAGCAGCCTGGTTAAGAGACATCGCAGTGCAAGCAGATGCAGGGGGTGAAGGATGAAAAAGGGATGGTGGGAGGGAGCATTCCTCAGGCTTTTTCTCCCTGTAAAGCCATGGACAGCTAGAAGGGAATGCAAAGTCCAAAGCCAAGGGCCAGTCCCTTAGGACAGACCTTCCCCAGCCCTGCTACTGCAGGTGTGGAATAAAGGCTTTCTGGGCAACATTTGCTCCTTTGTACTGAATCCAGAGATTCTTAGTGTCCTCTGCATCCCCTTGGGCAAAGCTCCTTGAAGGGAAAGATTCCCAGCACTGAAGCATATTCCTCATGGGCTTAAATAAATGTCTGCAATTCACCAGCTCATTGGACTTCTTGTCTTTGGAAATGCAACCCTGGGTCCCAGACTCTAGAGCTGCCAAGGAGATGAGGAGGACACCCAGGGGACATAGCCCCACAGACAAAGCCTGGAAGGTCCATCTCTAACAGAAGCTCTAGTGACCTGCAAGAGCACCTATGGTTTAAATACAGAGCTGAGCTCTGCACCCCAACACACCCCCAAATTTGTAAGAATTGGGAAAGGGAAGCCAGGAATGGAGCTGATTCCCTCAGGGCTGACCTGTGAGAGGTCAGCTCTTGGAGAGGAGGATCTGAGTGCCTCGTCCCAAATTGCCATAGGAGAGAAGAGTCTCACTGGAGAGGGAACCCAGGCTGGCACAGACAGAGGGTATTTCCTGCTGGCGAGTCTGGGCTGGTAGTGGCTGGGGTGGTGCAGAGCCAGCCAGGCATGTGCAGGCTCTGCACGATGGGAAAGTAGCCTGGAGTGGGGCTGCAGGGTGACAGTGGTGCTGGATGAGGCCCTGGAGACCAGGAGAGAGCTGCATGGAGCTGGGCTGCACCCTGGCAATGAGCCACCACTGCTCTTTGCTCTGAAGCATCATATTCACCCAATGCCAAAACAAGAAAAAAAATTAAGCTGCAGAATGCAAAAGAGAGAGGTGAGGGAGGGTGGGGTACAGGTGGCTCCAGCCCAAGGAAAATGCCCTGGAATTCATATAAAAGCTGCAAAATTGAATTATCAAGTTGCTTTATGGCTCAGGGATGTGCTGGAAGCCTGCCCTTCTCCCCAGAGCTCCCTTTCACCAGCCTGGACACTGCCTGCCCTGGCTGGGATCAGGGCTGCAAAGTGAGTCAGAGACACCAACAGGTTGCAAAACCCTAAGGATTTCCCAGAGGGATTCTACCTCACTGGGACAGAAGAAAAAAAAGTTAATTTTGGGGCATCTGACTTTCAGTAAGTCTCTGGGCAGAGCCCAAGGTCCCTGGTTAAACCAATGGGTCCCTATTTGCCCATTACCTCACCAAGGAGGTACAGACCCTCATTCAGTGGGAGGACTGTGATCCCATGGTCCCTTTGCTGCTTCCGACCCAGAGATGGAAACCTTCCCAACCTGCATCCCCGGTCATCCCCACACTCCAGCCACAAGAAACAGAAAAGTAGGAACCCGAGATTTCATGTTCCAGTACAACGGGGCAGAAGCTCCCACTGAGGCGAGTACAGAAAGGACACAGGGCTCCTCATCCCCTCTGGGCACAACCCAAGGCCACCTCATGAAGCAGAAAACAAAGGGATTTAGGCACCTCGGATGCCCCTGGGGACACCCCCAGGCTCCTCTCCAGCACAGCCTCCCACCCAGCACGATGATAAATCCGAGACTGGGAAACGCTCAGAGGCTGCCCCGGACACGGGGAGCTTTTTAACAGCTTGGCCTCTCCTCCTCCATCCCTTGTCACCGCTGTCACCGCGTCCCCTTCCTCCCTCCCACCCCTTTCGAATTAGCAGCCATCGACCTCCTCCCCCTGCGGAGCTGACATTAATCCGGCGATGTTTGTTTAACAACAGCTCCCATTGATCTGTAGCCTGATCCCCCAAGTCAATACAAGCTTTCGCCAGGGTCTGGAGTGCAGGATCCAGCTCCAGTCGCCCGTCAAGCTAAAACGGCTGCGTGGGGCTGATAGGATCAGACGCTGTCAGTGCTGCTCTGGGACCCATTAGCTTTAATTAGCTGATGATGCTGTAGGGGCTACATAAAACAATGAAGGGGATTGATCCCTCGTGTAAGGCTATTGACAGTGGAGCTGCATCTGGGATCAGTTTGGTGCCGGATGCATCTGTAGGGTCTATAAAACCAAGGCCTGTTTTGCTTTTTCTTGTGTTTTTGTTGTGGGTTGGGTTTTTTTTCTTGGTCTTTTTCTTTAATTTTTAAATCCCATAGTGGTAGGCCTGTCAGTTTAAAAGCAAGAAGGGGGGGAAAAAAAGGAAAAAGCCAAAAGTCAACTGCAAGGAGCCCTCTCTGATTCCTGTTAGGGCACATTTAACCACTGGCACCATCCCTCCATGCTAAAGACCCTTGTGTATACAGCACACGTTGATCATTAAGACACGCCAGCCTGCTTCCAGGTCACTGTCATTACCCTCACTTTAAAACCAAGCCCCCAGCTCTCTCCATGTCCTTTGCTCTGAAGGGCACATCAGGCTGCGAGCCACCTGCGTTCTGCAAAGCTCCTTCCTCCAGTGCAGTGTCACCCAGAACACCTGGAGTGAGGGCAGTGTCACCCAGAACATCTGGAGCAAGGGACTGGATGCCATGAGGAACACACTGCACCAAGGAGGGAACCCCAAAATACTGGGATGCTGCAGGGACCTCTATTTAGTTTTCAGCTCCCCTGTTGCAATCACCTGTCTGAGCATCTCCATGCACTCCTCCCATGCAGTGGGGATTCCCTCTTGGAGCACTGAGATGCTGACAGCCAAATGCCCTTACAAGCCCCTTATGTAGGAAGAAATCCCAATGTGATAAACCCATAGTTGTTCATAAACAAGCACAGCCACGGTGCAGGGAACACCATCCAGATCCCTCCTCTGACCCCCAGCATTTCGCAGAGGCAGCACCACATCCCTGTCACAGAGCAGACCAGGGATGCAGGTTTTCCCAACCCAGAAACAGGACCAAGAGCCAAAAAAACTCCCATGAGCCAGAAGGGAGTCCCCCCAAAACATGCAAAGAAATGGATTTCCATCACATCTCCCCCCCACTGCCTCCCAGGAGGCAGCAGAGCCGAGGACCAGAGCCGAGCATCAACTCCTGGGAGATCCCATCTCTCCTCAGCATCCCCCACAGCAGCTACAAAAACTCCCTTAAAACTCTGGGACCAGCAGAGGCAGATGAAACACAGCCCCGCGGGGAAGGCAGCGGGCAGGCGGAGCGAGGTGGCAGGAGCAGCGAGCCCTGGGGGGGGGGGGGGGGGGGGGGGGGCCGGGGGGAGGGGGAGGGGGGGGGGGGGGGGGGGGGGGGGGGGTGGGGGGTGGGGTCCGGGGGTGGGGACGGGGGGGTGGCAGGGACTGGGATGGTGCTGGGGGCAC
>JAOEGS010010877.1:0-10942 GCA_025447755.1 Corythornis vintsioides
ATTTGTTAGATTTCCCAATTTGAAAAAAAAATTGTTAAAAAAATCTATGGAAATGAGAAATTCCAAGAACCTTTACAAAATTTTAACCCCCAGACAAAAAAAAAAAAAAAAAAAAAGTAAATTCATCCTCTGCTGACCTAGGTCACCTTTGAACAGACATAAGGTTCTTTATCAACTTGCCAATTCTCCCATTCTTTTAGAGAACAGGTTTGTGTTTTGTTGTGTTTTCTTTGCTTGTTTATCTTTTAATCTCTTTGAGTAAATTGCAGAGCCTGAATCTGGCCATTGTAGAAACAGGTTCAAAGCTTCACAACTGACTTCTCACTTAATTCATAACCAAGCTGCCATCCTCTTGAAATTTAAGCAACTCCTCATTTACCTTTTCTATCTTATGATGTAGATTTTCATCGACACTTAGGCCTGTATTCTGACATCCTTCCAGTTCATATTAATTCATTCCACTAATCCTCCCATTCATTGCAGTATTCCTCAGTGGGAGCACAGTGCCTGCAAACCCCTCCTCACAGATCCCCAACTATATGCAGGCCAAACACTTAGATTGCCAATGTGCCTCAAAGATAATGTAAAGGAACTGTTTGCTGTGAGGGCAGCACACACCACCAGTTACAAATGCTGCTGCAATATAAATCAAAAAGCAAGCAGTGTAGCTGCAGCACCTTCAGAAATCTCTTCCCCAGCAGCACTCAGTAGTTCTGGACCTGCTCATCCTCACATGGCAGCACACACTAGAATTACAGAGAGGGGATAGCTCCTTAAAGAAGATGTTGGGGCTGAGATGTTGTCTTTAAAGTGTCTTTAAACACTTGTTTTAGCTTCCACGTTTGGTCTTCACCCAAATTTCCTTTGATGCATTACTTTGGCTAAAGTTCAATTGTATCATTTTCCATGTAAATTTATGCCACTGCAAATAAAGCAAAGATTTGAGCAACTGAATCCTTCTCTCTGCAAAACAGTTTGGAGCCACCACAAAACATATACAGATATTTAGTATTATTTGAAACCAATTACTCACACCATCTTGACACAGTAACCATAACAATGGTGGGACAAATGTCCTCGGTGTTTCTGTGCTGTGCTGATGGGTGGCTGCCTCACCAAGAAGCTTTCTTCTAGAATTCACAGCTTACCCAAGAGCAGAGAAAAAAACCAAGGGTGCAGGATGAATGTAAAACAAAATGGTACAGCTGGTTTGTGTGAGCTTAGTGAAAGGACTGCTGTAAATTCATGGAAGAAGATGAGGTAGACCTCAGACTTGAGCAGTACAGAAAACAATGAAGTGGAAAACAATACAAAAGATAAAACAATACAAAGATAAGACTGTTGGTGTGAAGAGAAGAGGGATGGAAAGCAGTATGTGTGTACCAGAGTGTATGGGACTGTCTAAGCAAATCCACTGTGCAAACTCTTACCCTATGTATATAGATACCTTTTCAGTTTGTGTCCAATTAGGATTAAATCAACTGGATCTATCTAGAGATTCAGTTTAAAAAAGACACAATTAAACAATGCTTTGTACTGACAGGTTGTTCTGCCCTAACAGAAATGCAGGACACATCAATGTGCAACTGCTTTCCCATCTATAGGTACAGAAACAATACAAAAGGCACTTTACCTTTGCTCATGCCTCCATGAGGAAGTTATTTGAAGGTTCCTTTGTTTCTTGTGTGCCAGCAGCTGTGCAACTGTAACGAAAAACAGCGGTTGGGTTAATAATAAAGGTCCAAGCTGTAGACTCCAAAGACTCAAGTTAAACATTTACTGCAGTTTGTCCTTGTGAGCAGACTCGGAGGGTCTGCTCTGCTGACTGCTGGCATCTTGAGAAAGAGGGGCCAGCTGACCTGCTGCCTGCCCAGATACCTCCCTGTCCACAGCTCAGACCTTCACAGTGGAAACTGAAGTCACCTGTGCACAGCTAGGCTAGAGTTTCTAAAGCAGCAGGAAATTCTCCCAGGTAAGAAAAGCCCTTCACAATTCAAATGGTACTTCAAATATTTACACATAGGATTGGATTCAGAATTACCCACTGATACAAAACTTCAGATAAACAAGTTCAAGTTTATACTTACATTATACTTATTCAGTTTGTTTGTTTTGTGGCATTTTTTTCCATGGAAAGTCTTTTGTTTCTTTATTAGCATGATGGTGTGGGAAAGACTTCCAGTCTACGCAAGAAGGGCAATCTCCTTTTCTGTCAGAGCAGGGAGCATTATGTGTCAGTTCCTGCTTGGTAGATACCTGGGAAAGGTGAGAATGAGGGTGAGGAGTGCAGCCTTCAACATTTCTGAAAGTATACTAGCTACTGCTTTTCACTTTTTACAACATTACATTCAGGTTGTTCATTTAGGCACTTGAAGATGTATTTAGGCACTCAGAGATTAATTCAGGTCCTCTGAATTTTCAGGTATGGTTCTGTACCACACAAGGTCAGGAGCAGATCAGAACACAGTCCCCACACAGAGACCCTGTGTGTTCCTGAACCTTACAGAGGAAATCAACTTGTAACAGAAAACCAAACAAGCAGCATAACATAAGGACCAAGCAGAGAAACAAGTTGGTGTCAGGTGGTGTGAGGTCTCTCCAACTCACAGAGTAAGTCATCAATGGGAGTCAGTTATGCAAACTCATATTAATCTTGGTTTTGCTGCATCAATCTCACCTGATTTAGTGTTTGGACACAAGAATGGAGACTCATTTCTCCCAGGGACAACTCTGTCCTCCAGAACTCTGCTCCAGTAGCTGAGGTAGCAGGGCTTTGACTCAGGAGAGATGAGTATAACTCCTCTCTCAACTGCTAAGCAGCTATACAACTTGGGGTAAAATGCCCTTTGTCTGTCTGGTCTGTTTAGACTACAAGCTCTTTGAGGTAAGACCAGTCTCTGACTGGATACTTGTCCAGCACCTAATACAATGGAAATCCAGTCTCAGTTTGGTAGTTCTGTAATAGAAATTAATAACAATAACTAGACTTGACTGCTTGACAAAAAGCAAATAGTTTGGAAAAAGCTGTCTTAAATCTTTCTATCCCACTTCCCCAGACCAAAAAAAAAAATCTACAAATGTTATTTCTTTTGGCAGCTGAAACCTAATCCTACCTTGGTTAACATAACAGAGAGAACAGGAAGCGCTGTGAAGGAATTTTTCATTCCCTGGGACATCTTTGATCCACCCCCCCTCCCCCCCCCTCCCCTTTTCCTATCAGGTAATTTTCAAATCTTGATGTTTCCAGTTAGTCTACGTATCTTCTTGTTTTGTCTACTTCAGTCAAGTGTTATTTAACTTCCATTTAATGGATGAAAAACTGCTCTGCGTTTAGACTTTGCTGTTGTGCAAGTCAGAACCTGAGAACTTCAGAATCCCAAAAGGGAATAGAGCTAAAATTCACAGCCCTTGCTGGTGGAAAACCAATCATGACTTTGCTTTAACACAGACAAGGTGCACTTATACATTACATAAATGCTAAACAAATAATTTAATCATTTTCTGTTGCAGCCACCACTTTTTGTCACTTAGAGTTAGTGTCTCAGTTCAACTTTCCAACATATGGAGGAAATTTTTCCACCATTCTACATCTTGATTTATGCTCATCTAAAATGTGCAAAGCTCAAAACAAATTAATGTCTGTTTAATATCTGGGGTTCTGAAGGAATGTGTTGACCCTTATTTCAGTCCCACATGGAATGCAAGGCTGCATCTCATGTGGGCAAGCTTTTGACAATAAAACAAGTAATAATTAAAATATGCACGACCCTCAAAGGACTTAATTACCACAGACTGCTGAGTGCAGCCTCGAGCTTGTAGCCAAGACAAGCCTGCAACACTACAAAGCAGGAGATGACAACACACGCGAGATAAAAATGAAAACAAGATCATCTTGGACTAGATAATAAAGCATCTCCTTTGCCTGCAGATGAACGTTGCTGACACACAAGCTGGAGTTTCAGCAGCATGTGCAAAGCACACCCCTTGGAACCAGAGCAGCTGCACATGTAACTGTCTTTTCTGCCTCGGCTCTTCTTGCTTTGAACCAATCACTGTTTGCCCTGCCTGATGACTGTAGCATGCTGTGCTTCTTTTTAGCCTTTTTAGCCTCAGATGGTTCTTCATTTTCTACTCTACTATCTTCTTTACTTCAGCTGCCACTGGCATCGACTGCATCTTCAGGTTACTAGTCAAAAGCTCCTTAGAAGTCAACAGGATGGAAGGCAGAAATTCCTGCCTGCTGCAGAAATTACTCTGACTGTCCAAATAGTTCCACGACCGTCTTGCAACTGCTCCTGGTCCAATACACTCAACAGTGGCCGTGATGGGCTGAGCTGAAGCAACGACAGAGCATCTGTCATGCCTCCGATGGAAGATGTCATCTACCATCTGCTTCAAGGTAGGCTCAAAAAACATCTGTTCCCTAGGAGGGATTTACACCCCGATTAACAAAATATCTTACTCCTCGCTTCCCTTTCTGCAGTAAAAATGCTTAGTCCCATTTTATGGTGAGCAAACTGGGGTGCAGAGACAACAAATGACTTCAGTCAATATAATTCTACTTCACTAAAAAATAAAAGATAAATCAAGTGACATGTAATCCAACTGGGAATTTTCAATTAACTTATTTTTTCTC
Organism: Corythornis vintsioides; assembly: GCA_025447755.1. Taxonomy (NCBI): domain Eukaryota; kingdom Metazoa; phylum Chordata; class Aves; order Coraciiformes; family Alcedinidae; genus Corythornis; species Corythornis vintsioides. The sequence goes on from JAOEGS010010877.1 coordinate 4,637, forward strand.
CACTCATGCCTACACAAATATTGGTTTCAGAAGATTGCTGCTGTGATAGTCCTCAGTGGAACAGCAGGAGATGCATCCATAAATCCTTGTACCCAGTCCTATACTACATATGGCCCCATTGTATATGTTTTTTTTCTTTCCAGACCATAACATGACTAACATTTATTATTGTGCATGCCTCTAATTTTCTGATAGAATGACTATCAGTAATTGTCCTTGGTAATAATGAAGCAGCATTTCACTGGCAAATCCTGTATGATCATCACCAGTGGTTTATCACAGATTCCTTTAGCTGCTTGTAGTTGGAAGCCACTGGACCAGGTACTGACTTGCTTACATGATTATTATCTACTGACTGCAGCACTGCTGAGCCTGAAAGATGCCAAAAGAATGGAATTTAGACAAAGTATTTTGAGTATCTCCTTTCCCTTCTTGCTTTTTCTTCTTTACCCAGAGATGTCCAACACTGTTCCTTCCTTCTCTGAAAAAGTGGACATAGAATTTCCCTCCTCTTTATGGCTTGAACATGTGAAAACCCAGGGACACTTTTATTATTATTCCATGTTATAATAACCTGCACATGGAGGTAGATTCTAGGCCATTATTGACCTCACTGGTCCTGAAACAAGGACATTTCTCAGAGCTCCATTTACAAAATGCATATACCACTGTTCTGCACTCTTGCTTCCAGCTATTTATACCTCCCCCAGTGCCTCAGAGCAAACAGCTGGGGAATGAGTTAGGGACTCAATGGCACTCATAGGACTCAATGGCACTAGGCTTTTCTTTTCCATTTTTCCCTTTTAAAAAATGAATTCTTTTCAGCATTAGCAGAATAAAGCAGGCAAACAAAGTGTGCACAGAAGGAGACAGTACAAAGGCAGTCGATACCACCAGCATGATGGTGCTTGTTTGTCACCACAAGTACAGCTGCTGTGGAGATGTGTGGCCTAAATAGGAGCTTGTGCCTCGAGGATCAATGTGCACTGACTATGCACCAACCTTTAAGTGTGTGTAATGGGCTGTGCCTGGCAATGGCCCACCTTTTTTCCAAGCCCTTTGGTGGGGGGTGGTTGTTAAAGGGATTTATATAGGCTGGAACTGCTCTTAAGCGTTGACTCTCTGATCAACCTGGGCAAGAGCCAAGGACACATTAGGTTCATTCCTACTTATCCAGAAGAAGGATAGAAGAAGAAATTAGAGACTGTGACTTCCATTGTTGCAGGATATAAGAAGAGAAGGATGGACTTGCTGCAGACAGAAGAAATTAAGTGGAGATGCATGCCCTTTTGTTTGTTTGGTTTTCATATTAAAGTGTTCATTTGCAACCTTCTCAGAAACATTTTCTGCCATTCCCAAACACAAACCTCTCTTTGGGCTTTCAAGGCTGTAAGAGAAAGGAAGGAGACCAGAAAGAAGATGCAGCTGTTTTGAAGCATTCTTAAATGAAGTAATAAGCCTGAAAAATAGAATCACTTAATTTCTTTGCTTTGCAGCATTTCTAGGATAAAAATCACAGACCCTTCTGATGCACAGCACCACTGTCCTGCAGGTCCCAGTTTTGTGGGAGCTTGTAGACACCGTGCTTCTGAGCCAGTAGTCCTCTCCCCACAACTGGTAAGTGTCCAAACTGGAAATCAGCATTCTCTTGAAGAGGCAGCACTTGAACCTGCTGTGACAAACCTGGCAGACAAACAAAACAAATACAGTAACTAAAACACTAGAAGGAGAAATGGAATTGTTCTCAGTGAATGCTTTCTGAAAGGCACCCAGACCCTTTAAAGGCTGAGTAAGCCCTGGAACAGTGTGCCCATGGGCACAGGCTTTACCAGCAGATGCTTTTCCACACGGTGTCCCTTGGGAACACCTTGGACCTCACATCCCCCTTCCAGGAGAGATTGGTTCATTCATATTTCACAGCCTTTTTATTCTCTATCTTGACAATAGACATAGTATCTTAGAACCATAGAATGGTTTTGCTTGGAAGAGACCTTTAAGATCATTGATTCCAGCTACTAACCCAGCACTGCCAGGGCACCACTGACCCATGTCCCTCAGCACCACAGCTCCATGGTTTGGAAACCCCTCCAGGGATCATGGGGACTCCCAAAGAAGTTTGTCCTTGTGGTCTGGTTCTATTCCTGCCCAGCTTCTGATAGATTTTCTTTAGTGATTTTTGAAGTCAAGGAGTGAAGGGGGCAGTGCAAACACCATCACCAAGGATATGGGGTTTTTTCCAGGGCTGAATCCATATAGGAATTAATCACAACTCAGAATATGGTCAGTTTGTCATTATTGTAACACCAGAGGACGTGGTGGTTTGACCACTTCCCTTCAACCTTTCAGCTCCTTTCCAGCAGGAGTTAAGAGAGCACAACTGAGAGAAAATTTGAGAAGGTCACTGGAAAAAAAAAAAAAAAAAATTGGCATGCCTATACAAATAATAAGACTTAATGATTTTTATTTCCAGTTTCATCTCCGTGCTTTCTTACGGAAACAGTCTATTTTGGGGTGATGGTTCTCAATTAAAAATACAAAAAACCCCAACAAAACAGAACAATTAGTGGAATGAAACAGGAATGACAAACTGTGCTGCATTGTCAGATCCTTTTATGCAGCTATTCTAGTAGCCTTAATGAGTTGTAGACGTGTTTTTTCTTGCCTGGGCCTTCCTGGCTTTCCAAGTGCCAGTATAGGAATTGTTATTTTGAAAAGCAACGCAATAAAATTTTATTAGACAGAACAGGCTGGTTCTGTCCTGGTAGGGACCAATTGCAGGGCAGGATGGAGGAAACGAGATGCCAAGCACAATAAGGAAAGAAGCACTGGAATGTGACATCGGTATTTGTCTCCGATTGATTCTTCACCTTGGAGGAAAGATTTTTACGTTGCAGGAAACTCTTTCCTCTTCTACATTGACAACTGGGAAATAATAGAGTTGTTCATCAAACAGTTGTCATAAAAGACAAAAATAGCCCTGACCCCCTCCAGCAGCCCCTCGGCAGCCCAAGGAAAGACCTCGTGGCTAATCCGAGCCAGGGCTCTTCTCTGGGCTGCAGTTTCTGGTGCTTTGATTGCAAACATCCCGAGAGATGTGGCCACTGTCAGGTTTTTTCTGCAGGCTGTAGGGATCACAGTTGCAGAGAGTTCTCCCTGCTCTCCAGGGTGTTAGTTCCCTTGGTTTCATCCCGTGAGTTGTAGCTGTATATCACGTGCCCTTTCCAACGCTGAACAAGGCGTGCAAACTCCTGAGACCATTTTACCTTCATGAATCACTGCCTCGGGCTCAAAATCATCATCATGGGAGACCTCTGCATGCTGTCCAATCTGGTGGGTTTAGTTTTGTATAATACGACCAAGAACTAAAGTAACTGGGGGAGGTTTTGCTTGGATATTAGGGAGAACTTTGCTGAGCAGGTTGGAATGGGTTGCCCAGGGTAGTGGTGGAGTCCCCATCCCTGGAGGGGTTTAAGAGATCATTAGATGGGGTGCTTAGGGATGTGGTTTAAAGGGTAGACTTAGTAGTGTCAGGTTGATGATTGGACTAGATGCAGGTTTTTCCAATCTAGACATTGCTAAGATTCTAATCTCCACTCTTTACAAACAGTTGTTGAGATCTTGCCTTTTTCTTTCACCTGCCTTCTTTTAACTTGTTTTTCTCATTCTTTGGCCTATGTAGTGGATGGAAAATGCCATATGTTAGTAAATTCCTTGTCTGTACAGAGTAGTGTTAGACTGAAAAAGCAGGCCTGAAGCCCGGGGTCAGTGCCAAGTTTCACCTGACTGCAGCCAACTGTGGTGTTCACCTACATATAAAAATGCAAATTATATTTACCTGCTTTGAAAAGGTATCATTTAACAGCCAAATTCATTTTTTATAGAAGTACTATAAGTGCTGTTTACATAATACATCAGTATAATCAGATTCATAGGTGTGACTGCAGCATGATCTTGTAAATTGACCGTTGTCTCAAAGTTTTATGTTTGGGGTTTTTTTTAAACAAGGATATAGCCCAGTAACTTTCCTCTGACTGGCAGGTGGCTGGAGGACAGCACAGCACTGAGGCAGCAATGCCACCTTTTCACAAGCCACAAAACTCCAGGAGATGAGAGCACATAGAGTCGTGTTTGTCAAAGATACCTGAGAAAATATTTCTACAGGCCAAGCTTGATACTCACGTGGTTCACAAGAGGGGTATATTAGGGCTTTTTCACACCTGTAAGTGGAGGATACAAACCCCCAAACTTGTGTCACCGATTAAGGGTTCAATAGTTTCTTTCAGAGATCTGAAAAATAATGTTTTCTAAACTTAACATCACCTCGGCCATTGTGCTTCTAATAAAAGTCATTAAGAACAACTCAAACCAAAATATTGCCTAAAAGAGCATATTTATAACATCTCATTTATAGTAACTGCCACTTCAATAGGTGTCATGGCTGAGAAACTAGAAAAGTTCAATTTTTCTCTTTGGAACCAAATATGTTTGATTTGCCAATCATAATCAAACCGTTTTTCTTATCAAAACAGAACACACCCATAAGGTTGTAAAAGTCAGAGGTGAAAAATGAAATGTGGGTGGGGAAAACAGTGTTTTTGTGAGCTGGAGGAGATTGTTCAACTGTATTATGGGAATCAGCATGACCTGAGTTTCCTCACTGAGATTGGAATAGCTTCTGTAAGACTTGAATGTGTATTTCTGAGAGGTATGAGAGAGCTGAAGACTGTTGCCCAGGGATGTCGTTTTTGATTAAAGAGTGGGTTAGGCCAAAACCACAGATCCCAAAACCTCTTAAACTTTCCCAAAATGTAACTCCTAATCTGAATTTAACATCTGTCTCTGTAATGAGCTGAACAAAAGCTTGACCTCTAACACCAATGAACTCTGGAAAAGTTCAGTTTCCTGTCTGAAGCTGGTTTTCCTCCCACCAGATGAGCTATTCCAGGAAATCAAGAATTTGGTGCACTGATAAATCCACAAATAATACTTCTAGGTGTTCTATATACAGGCTAGTTGATGCCAAAATGTTATATTCAGCTACCTCCAGATGATATCTATTTAGTGAATAGACATGTGCGAGACCTCATACACCTAAAAGAATTAATAGCAGTGGAAACTATTTGAAGAATTGCAGGTGAGGCATTTCATTGTGCCCAGGGGTATTTATGACCTGGTTTTAATAATGAAGACGGTGTTTTCACAAGGTCACTCACAGTGTTCAAATCTGTCCCAAGAAATGCAGCTAGCAAATAGTTGGGATTAAGGAGAGAAACCATAGAAACAATATTATTTTTTATTTAGCACTGTGGATAAAGTTCCCCGGCTCTCAAAATGCAGACATCCAAGGGGTGACTAAGGAACACAGGGATGCTGCATCCCCAGTAGATAGAAAACCTTTCTCTCAGGACAATGCCACATTCAGGGTGGAAAGGTTCTCCAGCAAAACTGAGATCTGTGGTGCAGGAATGTCTCTGGGAAATGCTTGAGCTCTCACTCAGTGTGCAGATGCCTGGAGCTGGTGTCCAGGATGGATGCAGGCAGAGACACTGGGTTGCCCTGCAGCCAAGTAAAGTGTTCATTTTAGCTACCAAGAATAAGTGAATAAATAAAATAAGTGCTATGAAACAAGCTAGTTATGCTTCTGTGTTGGCAAGTCAGTTAAAAAGTACAAAGATTTAAGTCTATGTATGTCACAAACAGACAGCAGTGAATAGAAATGAACAGTGCACAGTGGAGACTCTCTGAGCCCTGAAATAGCAATTCTTTGTGCCACTAATTAACTGCAGAAATATCCTGAGGTGAGCTAAATGACTAACTCATTATACATGAATCAGGGAATAAGCTTTACCAGCTCCATTATTTACTACTCCGTAGTTCAACTCTAGTTAAATTGAATAAGAAGTGCTGCATCCTAATGGAGCAGGGACAAGGGGAGTGGAGATGGCTCTGAAGGAAGCTCCAGATGCAGCTGATGCTGCCTGGCTGCTTCACAAGCAGGTCCTACCTGCGTTAATGATACACAGGGACTAATCCCTGGGTCAGAAATTCACCACAGTTTCCATCCCCTAATTGCACAATAGGACACACCAGGCTGTGCCTTTCTAAGGGATTATTACACTCCACTGAAATTTGAAGTCGCTCGGCCTTTGGCCTCCCAGAAGCACCCAAAGCTCTCAATAATCTCCAGGGCTCTGCTCCCTGTTGTGTCTTTCTCAGACAAATGGAAAACACATTTCCACTTCAGACTAATGCCCATTAAACAGCACTGAAACCACGCGAACCCTTGAGCTGATTCTAATAAAAAAA
>JAOEGS010010878.1:0-16491 GCA_025447755.1 Corythornis vintsioides
TGCTCATTAGGTCTTATCAACATGGGTTGTTCACTGACAGTAAATCATGACCTTTCTCTGCGAGAAAGCTCTCCACACCTTCCAACCCCTAATATCTATGAATCTATGAATCAGTGTCTGCCTGCCTTTGCCCACGCAAAAACACAATACCCTTCCTACCAAGGGTCTGGAGCAGGGCAGCCCATGCAGGACCCTCTGGGCCAACAATGGGATTTCATGAAGTAGCTCCATGACCCACAATTTGAAGTTGTCCCACCTGGTCCACACACCCCACGGTGCAGGAGGAGGGTCCCAGACACGTGTGCCATCCCACAGCTGTGGGGGAAAGGAAAATGCTGCTTATTGCTTTAAGTTCTGTAGCTGACCATGAGGACCTTTTTTATTTTTTTTCTTTCATGCTATGAATGGGTTTTGCTGTAAATTATAGCTTTGCACACATTCCCTCGGGCCGAGGAAAATAACCTCCACTGAAAAGCCAGCCTGGATTGGTGACTGGCTTCCCGTCTCCACTCCCTAATTGAAACCAAATGTGCAAGATGTAGGATTGTGGGATTTCTGGCCAGCTCCCAGGAATCCACAGAATGCGAACCCGCTCCCAGAGGCATCTTGCATCAGCCCGGGAAAGTTCGTTCCTTGCCTGGCTCCTCCAGCCTGGGCATGGGGCAAGGAGCACGCCTGCCTGCTGCCACGTCCCTGCTCTGGTGAGTTGCTCTGGGGTGCATGGGGAGGCAGTTGCCCCCCCAAGGCTGGGGATTTGTGGGGGACGTGGGGTCACCCATGCTCATGTGGCAGAGCCTAGGCAGAGGATCTGGAGTGTGGATCTGTTCAGCAAGGGGCTGGGGCAGCAGCAGAGCATTGTCCCCTGCTGGGGAGGTGACATTCAGCCCCTTCTCTCCAGTTTTTCCCCCCAACTGCCAACGTTTCCCCCCATGTCTCCCACCAGGCCAGCATTTCCTGGTGGCCCTCCTTAACTCCCGCCTGTGTATCTGTTGGCAGAGCTGGCGGTAGTGCTGGCCAGCTAGAGAGGCCCTGCTGTCCCCAGGCTCCTCCAGCCAGGCAACAGTTCACACATGGAAAGGGGACAGAGGGCCACCTGTATGGTGCTCCTAAGCATTATGGCCCCCATCCTGGTGCCAGGGACCCACTTGTAGCTTCTAGCCCTGTGCTGAGGTAGGGTGATGCTGTGCACTGTGGCAGGGTGATGCTGTGCACCATGGCACAGAGCTGAGAGGAAGGCTGCTAGTGGGGGGGCATTGCTGGGTGCAGCACCCACAGGACCATGTCCCCAGGCCTATGGCCATGGGCTGTGCTGCTGGCGGGTCTCTGCAGGGCAGCTGGCAGTTATAGGAACTTGCCAGCCGCTCTTCACACCCTGTACAGACTGTGATGTGCCCAGTCAAGCTGGCCAGCCCGTGGCTTGGGGAGGTGCTTGCTGCTGCAGAAAATGGGGCTGTATCCCGCCTAGAGAAGGCCTAAAATGGCATTTTTGGAGGAGAGTAGGACTACGGGTCCCGGCATGCTCCTCTATGCTCCCGCTGAGGCTGTGCTGGTGGCATAGCATGCTGGGTGCTGTAGTGCCATCTGGAGCAGGGGTCCCAAGCCGCCTTCAGAGGCACTGCATGCCTTGGATTGTGGCCTGGGGTCACAGGGACTCTCTTTCCACTCTGGGTCTTTTCCTTCAGCCTGGCCTTGGTCTGTCCCAAGTGCCCACCATCCCAGCTAGGAGAGGAGCCCCCCAACCCTGTGCAAGGATGGAAGCTCTTCAGTGGAAGCCCTGGGGCACCCACATCCAACCTGGTGTGTGCAGGGCGTGTGGGCTGCCATCCAGCCCCCTCTCCATGGACAGTGCTCCTCCAGTGCCAGCAAGGATGGCAGCACCCACCTGGGAAGAAAACTGGGGACTTCATCAGCCAACACAGGCTGGCATAGAGAGGGACTGTGGCTCCAGTGGGATTTGTCTTTAGACAAATGTCGATTTAACTTTCTCCCCAGCTGATTTTCCCCTGTGATTTAAATAGAATAATAACGGGGGAGGGAAATAAAAAGAAGTAAAAAAAAATGGCAGGAGCTGAGGGAAGCTCCTAAGTTCATGCAATGCCAGGGAGGAGCTCCAAGATCTCTAAGCACTAAAAGTTTCCAGCAATTGAACATTTTCAGCAAATGTTCTCGGACAAAATGTTGCAAAGCCATCTCCTTTGCATGGCTGCTAGAGCAAAAATGATTTCCAGCTGGGTTGCCAATACTGCTTGGCTGGTTTGACCACAGGTCCCTTAGTGCCTGAGTCACCATCTCCCCACTGTCCCCAGTCCCACTCCCCCAAGGAGCAAGGAGCTGCTACAATGGCTGCATGGGAATTATTTCCTTAGATTAATTGTAAATGTGTTTGCTGCAGGACATTAAGGCATCTGGTATCCTGATGCTTAAAGAGTTTACTCAGCCTGAAAGAATAGTGGGAAAAAATATCCTTTGAAGTTTTTTTGTAATGCAGAGGAAATTAAGATTTTTATTTTGGGGAAACTGACCATCATCAAACACAGGAGCCTTGTTTGAGTGTTTCGGTGATGCAGTTGAGTTAGTTTCAGCTCACGAAATTTTCCCAGCTGGGAATAGAAATAAAAGCAACCACAAATGTGCGCTTTTTTTTTTTTTTTTTTTTTTTTTGTTTGTTTGTTTAAAAAAAAAAAAAAAAAGGAAAAAGGGGGAAAAATATCACCCTAAGCACAGGGGTCTTGTACTTCCCACAGAGCTCCTGCTGTTTACGGGAGGTCCCTGGAGTATCCAGCTACGCACCACTGGGTGCAGAGAGCCTCTAGCAGAGTGCGGGTGTCAACTCCTGGGGCTTTGCCCTCCCCTTGGGTGCTGGGTGGTCACAAGAAGTCTGCCTTGCTCCTCCTGTGCTAAGCCCCAGTTTTGCCAGTGAGCATGGACATATCCAGCAACACCTGTGGTGTTAGGCCAGAGGGGGAACACACCAGCCCAGACATCTATGATACAACAAGACTTGTTTGGTATTTACCCCAGCACTTGTTTGCAGCCAGGTCCAGTTTGCCAAGGAGCTATGGTCCTTTTAACCCATGCAGGTTGCCAAGTTGTTCCTGCAAAGGTTAATGTGCATGTAAACTAGATTATAACAGCCTGTTTTTTATTTAAAAAAAAAAAAAAAGACTAATCTCCACCCATTGCATGTGTGCAGGATTGTTCCAGGAGGGCAAATGTCACCTTGGCAAATGAGGGCAGGGGGTGCCCAGGGAGCCTGGGGCAGAGGTGGTGGTGGTGGTGTTTAGGAGTGTCTCTTGTTCATACCCCACAGTGGCTCCCTAGGGATGTGTGGATGCAGCAGGTGCTGCTCAGGCTCTAGTGGTTCCTGGCAGCAAATGGTTGACCAGAGACAGGGTGATGGCAGCTGCCATGTAAAGCAGCTCTGGTGGCAGTGCTGAATCAAGAGGACAGGCACATCCCCCAGGGATGGGGCCAGGGGGGCGATCCCCTCGTACTGTGGGCTGTACCATGCTCTGAGGAGCATTGCCAGCACCAGCCCTTTTTCTTCCCTTGCTGCAGTTCAAGCCTCATTGCCAGGACCCACAGGTGCCCTTCAGCCCCATCCCACCCTCCCCAGTAGACAGCATGTGTGAGCTGGGTCCCATGTCCTCTGTCACACCTTTCTGTGTCACCCATGGCCCTGAGATCTGCTCTGCCGTAGACAACAGTCACAACAAATATGCTGTAAATCTCAGGTGATTATCTAATATTTCCCCTGAGCTAGAAGGCAGGGAAACCACACATTGCAACGTGCTATTATTTTGTTACATTATGAGGTTGTGCAATGTCTTGCTTTTGAAGCCATCCAAGGGTGGGCAGCCCAGCCAGAGCTTTTTTGCCCATTGCTGGAGCTGTGTGATGCTGGCCCCAAGCAGGAGGTTCATGTGGCTTCTCTGGCCATTTAATATAGCTGGCTCCAGGGATGCAGTGCCACGTTACCTGCCCATTCCGGGGCCATGTTGGTGTGACACATGGTGCTGTGGCTTCTGGGGGTGTTGGTGGAGTGGATTGACCCTGGGGCCCATTTGACCACTATCATAGATGTGGAGCTTGGGGCTCTGCTCCTCCTCAAAGGCTGAGGTGGGTACACAGGGTCTTGTGCCAGTGAAGCTCTCCCATCCTCAACTGGCTGCCCCAAGCAAGGATGACATTTCTATGTAGCTCAGCTGCCTTGGCATGATGAGTCCTGGCTCTGTCTCCGCAGGACTGCTGATATGCCAGCCACCCCCAGACCAGCCCTGCTGTTGCTGCCACTGCTGCTGCTGCACGTCCCACCAGCTGCGAAAGCCCAGGTCAACCCTGGTAAGTGAGACAGAGACCAGACAACTGCAAGAGTGTGATCCCCTGCACTGTGCACATGACAGATTGTCTGAGTTTGGGCTCATGTCATCCACCATCTCCGGGACTTTCTCAGCTCTGGGAGTAGTGTGTGATTGTGCCCAGAGCCTGCACCTACCTAGGCACTCTGCTGTTCTACACACAGCTCAGCCACCACCAATGACCCAGAAAGCACCCTTCATGTGCCATGGGCACCTGTTCTGGAAGTGGTGGGGTATTGGGGTATGGCCAAGCATGGATCTGAGTGGGGCCCTTCTCCACTGTGGGCTTATTGAGGCCATTCGGTTTGGAGGCTGCGTAATGCAGAAGGCAAGGTATCAGGGTATTGTTTGCTACTACTGGGATGTGCTTTCTTTGGTGGTTTTGCAGGAAACCAAGGTTGGCTTTAGTAAAGTGGCTTGACTAGGTGGCTGGCTTCTGCTCAGAAACCACAACACTGCACCAGACATCAGTGAGAAAAGTGTGTTTAAATGGTTGTTTCTGCAAGGCTCAGCCCCATACTGAACTGCGGAGATGGACAGAGAACCAGGCTCCTTCAGCATGCCAGGATTTCCCTGGGGCATCCTTGTAAAAGCCCCTTTAGAGAATTCTTCCATCCATGGGAAGAGTTTGCTGGCTCTTCCTTGGAGTTTGCATGGTGCTTAGGGAAGCAATCTTGTTTCTTCTACAGCCATCCAGGAATGGCAGTGCTGGCTTTGCCTGGCCAGGATAGTTATTACTTTGGGCAAAGGAGCTGGGCTGGCTCCATGTTCAGCAAGAGTTAAATGGAAATTCAGTGCAGGGCATCACATGTAGGGGAGCTGGAGACAAAAAGAGATGCGCCCCACTATGCCAATGCTCATGCAGAAGGTGTGCCCGTCCTTCCATCAGATGCAGGAGATGGTCCCTATTGTGCAGGGACCAGCAGATAGGAGCAGTCCCTGTATGCTGGGATGTGGGCTCCTTGCTGTGCAGTACCAGATGACCCTGGGAGCAGATGGTGGCCCCGGTACTACATCCTCACCTGGGCCCTCTGCCTTGGTGCCAGTGTTTGCTCAGGGCAGCATGCAGAAGGAGTGCTGTGGGCTGGAGCCAGCGGCCAGACAGTAAACATGGACAAACAAACCAGCCTTTCAGTAGCTCTCTTGGCAGCCAGGCATGAAAAAATAACTCCTGGGAAGCACCATGGATGTGGTGCTCAGGGAGCCGGCTGCTTCTCAGGGACGCAGCCTGCCCACCACTCTGGGTATTTTTCCATTCACAACTGGGGTAGAAGCAGGAACGGGAGCCATAGGGCCAGTGGGGAGGGTGAGTGCCCGCTTTTGTCACTTGTTTCCCAAGGCACATGGTGGGACCAGGATGGTGGCACAGCTGACAACAGGTTGTTGTGGGTGGGCATTTTGGGTAGGCAGCCCCTGGAGCAAGCCCCCTGAACACTTCCAGAACAAAGAGCATGTGGACAACAGTGCCAGCCCACAGGATCTCTCTCCATCACAGCTGAAGTGGTTGCCATCAAAGCTGAAGGGGACTTGGGGGACAAGTACTGCGTATGTCCAGCAGCCCTTGGAGTGCTGCTTCCCTTTACTCCCAGCTCCACTTCAAGCTAGGCTAGCATTTGCTTCTGGCCAGTGGCTCCATTTGCTTGGGCAGGTGTCTGCCTGTGCAGGAGCATCCCACCATGCTTGGTCCCATCTCTGTAAGTAAGGGGGATGGAGATACCTGCACCTGGGCTACGGTGCTTGTGGCACTGCAGATGTGCTCTGGCAGCACTATGCCATATTTCAGCATGTATCTCATCTGGGGAGGTGTGGAGGAATATCCGTTCAGTGCCTTACTTGTCTTGTTGCAGCTGTGTGCCGGTATCCCTTGGGAATGTCAGGTGGACACATCCCTGATGAGGACATCTCAGCCTCCAGCCATTGGTCTGATTCCACAGCTGCCAAGTATGGACGGTGAGTGTGGGGACCCTCCTGTGACAGCCATGGCAGGGTCTGGGCTGCTGCAGAGGGGCAGAAGAGGGGCACAGGACCATATTTAGCTGCCTGAAAACAGCACCTTTGATCTGGGTTTGCAGGTTGGACTCAGAGGGTGGCGATGGTGCCTGGTGCCCCAAGATTACAGTGGTACCTGATGACTTGAAGGAGTTCCTGCAGATCGATCTGCGTGCCCTGCACTTCATCACACTTGTGGGCACCCAGGGACGCCATGCTGGGGGCCATGGCAATGAGTTTGCCCCCATGTATAAGATCAATTACAGCCGAGATGGCACCCGCTGGATCTCCTGGAAGAACCGGCATGGGAAGCAGGTGAGAAGGTGGGTGGGGGCTGCACTGAGGGGCTGTACCTGCCCGTCCCCACCGTGCTTCTCTCTCCTCAGGTGCTGGATGGAAACACCAACCCCTATGATATTGTCCTCAAGGATCTGGAGCCACCTCTCATTGCTCGCTTTGTCCGCTTCATCCCTGTCACTGACCACTCCATGAACGTTTGCCTGCGTGTGGAGCTGTATGGCTGCGTCTGGCTGGGTGGGTGCTGTGGCCTTGTGCCCTTCCTCATGTCCCCAGAGAACAGATGGGTGGCTGTCCATCCCACAGGGGCTGTCTGTTCCATTGGGGTCTGGCAGTGCCCAGGGGCCAGCGAGGGCTCTCCAGCAGTAGGATGTCTCGTGTGGGCAGCCACTCACTCTCCTCTCCTAACAGATGGGCTGGTGTCCTACAACGCGCCAGCTGGTCAGCAACTTGTCCTTCCTGGGGGCACTGTCATCTCCCTGAATGACTCTGTGTATGATGGGGCATTCGGGTACAGGTGAGGACTGGGCAGGCCTGTGCACATCATGGGTGCCATGCTGGGTGGGAGGGGATGGGGGTGTTTCTTCCCTGCATTCGCAGGCTGATGTGCTGATCCACAGCAGAGCAAATACTTAGGGTCTCCCTGAAGTGCAGGAGCATGTCCAGCTCTGGGAGGCTGCACATTGTGTTGGGGTCAATGTAACAGGGAAAGCACCCTCAGCCCTTGTGTTTACACTAAATGCATATTCAGCATCCCGTAAGCTTTTCTAGGGAGGGTATCAAGAACAAAAACAACTCCTGAATTTCTCATGGACTGCGAAGAGCTGCTGAGTGGGTGGTGCTGGGTGATGGCAGGATTGTGGGGCTAGCAAGAGTCAACGCTCCTTTCTTCTTTGCACATGTCAGCATGACGGAGGGCCTGGGCCAGCTGACAGATGGGGTGTCGGGGCTGGATGACTTCACGCAGACCCACGAGTACCATGTCTGGCCGGGCTATGACTACGTAGGCTGGCACAACGAGAGCACTGCCAGTGGCTACGTAGAGATCACCTTTGAGTTCGACCGCATTAGGAACTTCACTGCCATGAAGGTTTGCACAAACCCCCCCACCCTGTCCCCTGTCCTGGTGCCTTGCCATGGCTGCACTGACAGGATGCCCCACAGGTCCACTGCAACAACATGTTTGCTAAAGGGGTGAAGATCTTCAAGGAGGTGCAGTGCTTCTTCCGCTCTGACACCAGTGAGTGGGAGCCCAGCACTGTCTCCTCAGTGCTGGTGCTGGATGATGTCAACCCCAGTGCCCGCTTTGTCACCGTGCCCCTGCTACACCGCATGGCCAGCGCCATCAAGTGCCAGTACTACTTTGCTGACTCCTGGATGATGTTCAGTGAGATCACCTTCCAGTCAGGTACCTGCTGCCACAAGTCTGCAGGGACGAGACACTCCTGGGTGGGCAGTTCAAGGAAGGGATAGGTTTGTGGGACATCCAGATCCCCTACCCTGATGCTCTCCTCTTCTCCCTCGCCAGATGCAGCCATGTACAACAACTCAATGCCCCCCCCTGAAATGCCCGTGGTTCCCACCACTTATGGTAAGGCATTGAAAAGCCGTCACCCTGAGCTGGATGGGGAGATGCTCTGGGGGACTCTGCCCAGTCTGATGTAGGAAAGGGATTTGGGCATCTCCCTGACTGGCTCTTGCTGTCCCTTTCTCCTGCTAGACCCCACACTCAAGGTAGACGACAGCAACACACGCATCCTGATCGGGTGCCTTGTGGCAATCATCTTCATCCTGGTGGCCATTATTGTCATCATACTGTGGCGTCAGTTCTGGCAGAAGATGCTGGAGAAGGTAGGCAAGTGCAGGGTGCCTGGTGAGCTCATCCTGGACAGGTTTTTTCAGGAAGCTCAGTTTGGGGAAAGCAGACTCCATGCAGAGGCTGTTGTTACACATAAATATTACTCAGAATTATTGTTGAAGCTGGAATAGACCTTTGAGATCAAGTCCAACCTAAGACCTGACACCACGACACCTAGCTAGATCATGTCACTAACTGCCACATCCAATCTTTCCTTAAACACCACTAGGGATAGTGACTCCACCACCTCTCAGGGCAGGCTATTCCAGTGTCTAATGACCCTTTCCATAAGGAAGTGCTTCCTAATATCTAACCTAAACCTCTCTGGTACAGCTTCAGGCCATGCCCTCTCATTCTGTCACTGGTTGCCAAGGACAAGAGTCCAGCCTGCACCTACCTACAACTACCTGAAAAGTAGTTGTAGAGAGTGATAAGGTCTCCCCTGAGTCTCCTATTCTTCAGGCTGAACAGTCCCAGCTCCTTCAGCCAATCCTCATGAGCCTTTCCCTCCAGTCCCTTTACCAGTCTTGTTACTCTCCTCTGGACCCTCTCCATCACCTCAATATCCTTCTGGAAGTGTGGGGCCCAGAACTGCTCACAGTGCTCCAGGTGAGGCCTCACCAGTGCCAGATACAGGGGGAGAATCACATCCCTAGTCCTGCTGGCCACACTATTCCTGATACAAGCGAAGATCCCATTGGCCAAGATCCCACTTGGGCACACTGCTGACTCATGTTCAGCTGGTTTTCAACCAATACTCCCAAGTCCCTCTCAGCCAGTCCACTCTCCAGCCACTTATCTCCCAGTCTGTAGCACTGCATGGGATTATTGTGGCCAAAGTGCAGGACCTGGCACTTGACCGTGTTGAACTTCATCCCATTGGCCTCAGCCCATCGACCCAGCCTGTCCAGGTCCCTCTTCAGCATCTCCCTTACCAGCTCACTTACCAGCTCCAACAGGAAGTTGTCATCTACACATTCCAGAAACCTCCTGGACTTCCCCCTTTCTGCTTTCCAGAAGACATCTGGTAAGTTGAAATCCCCCACAAGAACAAGGGCTAGTGAAAGTGAGACATCTCCAAGTTGTTGAAAGAATGCCTCATCAATGTCTTTATCCTGGTCAGGTGGCCTGTAGCAGATTCCCACCAGGATATCAGCCTCATTGGCACACCCCTTTAGTCTTATCCATGAATATTACACACGGATATGTCCAACATTGAACTAATGAGAATCGAGGCATTCCTTGATATATAATGCTACCCCTCCACCTCTCTTTCCTTGTCTATCCCTTCTAAAGAGCCTGTAAACATCTATTGTGACACTACAACCATGCAAATCATCCCACCACGTTTCTGGGATAGCAATTATATAATGGTTTCCCTGGTGTACAATAGTGTCTAACTCCTCCTGTTTATTTCCCGTGCTACGAGCATTGGCATATATGCATTTAATCTGAGGTACAGATATTGCCTCCAACACTGGTGTGACCCCCCCAGGTTTATCTCTATCAGAGCTAGGTTTGTTCCCCTCCCCCTTCAATTCTAGTTTAAAGCCCTCTCAATGAGAGCCACTAACTTTTGTGAGTAAATCCTTTTCCCACACTTAGATAGATGTACCCCATCTCCTGCCAGCAGGCTTGATGTCATGTATACTGAGCCATGATCAAAGAACCCAAAGTTCTGCCTGTAGCGTCAGCCCTGAAGCCAGGTATTAATCTATGAGATTCTCCAGTTTCTTCCATTATTATTTCTTGCGCCTGGCAAAATAGATTACTTGGGCTCCTGAGTCCCGAATTAGTCTCCCCAGTGCCCTAAAATCATTCTTGATTCCCCTCAGATTTTTTTGTCACCATTTCCTCACTACCCATCTGAAAAATCAGTAATGGGTAGTAATCAGAGGGGTGTACTAGGTTGGGGATCCTCTTTGTAAAGTCTCTTACCCGGGCACCAGGGAGACAGCATACTTCCCTATTGCAGGGTGCCTGGTGAGGTGCCCCAGAACTCATCCTGGACAGGTTTTTCTGGGAGCTCAGTATGGAGAAAGCAGACTCCATGCAAAGGCTGATGTTCCCTTCCCCTCCTCGGGAAGGCTGAGATTTGCACCCATCTCCCAAGCAAAGGGATTTAGCTGAGCACAGCAGTTACTTTGGGACCTGCCTGCTTGTCCATCCTTCTGTCCTGAAGGTGGGCTGGGGAAGAGAGTCTCGCTGCAGTCCCCAGCTAACTGAGGGCAGTCAGGTGATTGAGCCAAACTCTTTTCCATAGGGTCACACACTAGAAATGGGGATATGAGGGTGTCTTCAGCAGGGAGGTGCTGCTGCCCTGGTAGAGGGCACCAAGAGAAGGGGGCTAGGGGCCGGGCATGGCCACAATGCAATGGGGCACAGAAGACCCCCATTGTGCTGGTGCTGCGGGGATCCCTGTCCCAGCTCTCTACTCCCTTGCCCTTCTCTCACAGGCATCTCGGAGGATGCTGGATGATGAAATGACTGTCAGCCTCTCCCTGCCCAGTGAATCCAGCATGTTCAACCACAACCGCTCCTCCTCCTCCAGCGAGCAGGAGTCCAGCTCCACTTACGACCGCATATTCCCCCTGGGACCCGACTACCAGGAGCCCTCCCGCCTAATCCGAAAGCTGCCTGAGTTCAGCCCAGGGGAGGAGGACACGGGTGAGAGCTTGGACCCCCTACGTGCTTAGAGCCATCTACGTCTCCCTGCTGCAGCCTCCGCTCCCCATCCCCAGTTTTCGGCCGATCTCCAAATGTTTTGGCACAGAGGGATGGGGCGGAGGTTGCACAAGCTCCCGCACATCCCGCTCGAAGGTCACAGAAAGTTTGTGTCCGAATGCCATCACCAGTATCCACCACCAGGCTGAGCTGTATCCCCACCACCGTCCTTGGCATGCTCTGGCAGCTCCTCCTCACTGATTCAGAGGTCGGACACTGATCGCTGCACAGCTGGTGCTTGGGGCGGTGTCGGTGCACTTGTCGGGACTGGGGCAGGAGCGGAGCAGGCTGGGATGTCTGCAGGAGACCAGCGGTGCCAGGGCAGTGCGGGAGCTCTAGGGAAGATGGGGATGGAGAAGCTGGTGGCTAAAGTGTGAGCAGGCACCAAGAGAGAAGGGGGTGCAGAGCAGGACACCCACAGCTGGGCTGTCCCTGCTGTCCCCTCCTAGGCTGCAGCAACCCCGTGAAGCCATCTCAGGCCAGTGTCCCCGAGGGCGTCCCCCACTACGCAGAAGCGGACATTGTGAACCTGCAGGGTGTCACAGGTGGCAACACCTACTCAGTTCCAGCCCTCACCATGGATCTTCTCTCTGGCAAAGATGTGGCTGTTGAGGAGTTCCCTAGGAAGCTGCTGACCTTCAAAGAGAAGCTTGGGGAAGGCCAGTTTGGGGAGGTGAGTGGGAGCTTTACTCTGAGCAGGGCTTGGGCAAAGTTCTTCCCAGTTTTGTGGGCTAGGGGAGGCTGTTAGACAGTGGAGGTAATGTCTGTGCCTTGTTCTTCTCTAGGTTCATCTCTGTGAAGTGGAGGGGATGGAGAAGTTCACAGGCAAGGACTTTGCCCTGGAGGGCTTGGACACCAGCTCCAACTGCCCCATGCTGGTGGCTGTGAAGATGCTGCGAGCAGATGCCAACAAGAATGCCAGGTAGGGGGTTGGGGAGTGCACACACCCCAGCATTACCCCCTCGCATAGAGCTCCCCCAGGAGAGCCAGGATGCTTAGAAAGCATCTCTAATCTTCAGCAGCCAGGCACTTGGTGCAGCTGCAAGAACCACATGTCCAAGCTGGGAATGCTGGGCTGTTGCAACTCAGAACTCTTGGTCCTTGCTGCTTCTAACCAGCAACCCAGTGCTCCACCTACCTTCCAGGTCCACCTCACAGCTGTATGTGAATCAGCCCTGAGCTTCCCTATATGGTCTCCAGTCCCAGGGGAGGGTACCTCATGAGGCTTGGGTAGGCAGGTGGCATGCTCAGCTGGTCTCTGCTCACTTTTGTGCCACTCTGGGTCTGTCTATCTGATTCATATGGTTTCTGTTCTGGAAAGGAATGATTTTCTGAAGGAAATCAAGATCATGTCACGGCTGAAGGACCCCAATATAATCCGGCTGCTGGCGGTGTGCATCATGGATGATCCTCTGTGCATGATCACTGAGTACATGGAGAACGGTGACCTCAACCAGTTCCTGTCCCGCCAGCATGCAGGCAGTCCCACAGCCAACCCCGCACCCACTGTCAGGTAGCACTTCCCCGAATGGGTAGGATGGGCATGGCTGCCTACTCTAGGCACCCTGCCTGGGTGTGGGGCACCCTGCTTGGGGCCATGTACACCCCTGCCTGCCATCCTTCCTGGCACCACAGTCTTCCCTTGTTCCCACTCTCCTACAGTGACCTGCAGTTCATGGCCACCCAGATTGCCTCTGGCATGAAGTACCTCTCCTCCCTCAATTTTGTGCACCGAGATCTGGCCACACGCAACTGCCTGGTGGGGAAGCAGTACACCATCAAGATAGCTGACTTTGGCATGAGCAGGAATCTCTACAGTGGGGACTACTACCGCATTCAGGGGCGGGCTGTACTCCCCATCCGCTGGATGTCCTGGGAGAGCATCCTGCTGGTATGTGGGGACTGGGGTCCTTTGGTGGACACTGACACTGTCTTGAGGCTGCTCACAGCCACTTTTCCTTGTTCTATGGGGTGCAGAAGGAACAGGGAAGTCTCTCCTCCCTGGATCCCAGCTTTGGGGTGAAACATGCAGAAAGCAGGAGTGGTAGCAGCTTTTTGAGGTGAGATGAAGGGACTATGGTGATCTTTGGTGTCCTCGTACCCAGCCTTCGAACGTGATGCTTTACATTATCTCCTGGCTGTGGTCAGACCTGGAAGAGGGAGCAGGGTTACTTTTGATCTTTGCAGGGAGCTGTGTCCTTACCAAGCCCCAGCTCTCAGCAGTCATTGCAAGCTAGACCCAGAGCTTGCCAAGCTCTCACTCCAGGCAGAGAGCATGTTTGTGGGACCAAGCCCTCCACCTCTTGGCCCAGATCTGGAAGGAGAAACATCCATAAAGAGGTTTTTTTGGATACTGGGCACAAAGGGCTTAGGGGCAGGATGAGGTAATGCCCATGCGCAACCCCACTTTGCTTCCTCTGGCCAGGGCAAATTCACGACAGCCAGTGACGTGTGGGCATTTGGTGTGACGCTGTGGGAGACCTTCACACTCTGCAGGGAGCAGCCCTACTCCCAGCTATCTGATGAGCAAGTCATTGAAAACACTGGCGAGTTTTTTCGGGACCAGGGCCGGCAGGTAGGGATGGGATGGGATGGGATGGGATGGGATGGGATGGGATGGGATAGGATGGGATGGGATGGGATGGGATGGGATGGGATGGGATAACTCCCCAGAGTCTCCCAGGTGGACTGGAAAATTCAGATTCTTGCATCCCAACCTGCAAGGAGTTCAATTCCTAGGAAACACCAAATGCCCTAAACCTGAGATACCCAGAGTTTTTTGTTACTCTTGAAAATGTGAATGTTGAGAATGGTGGTGCTCGTGCCCAGATAGTTATAGCATGAAAATGTCCATTTTAATGGTGCTCTCTGAGGGGTTCTAGTGAGAGAAATTTAGTTAGCAAACTTGTTTAAGACTTTTTTTTGTTCATATTCTTGAAAGAGCTGCTCAAGCAAGTTATAAATCACAGATCCAAAGGGCTGCTTAACTAGTTCTTAAACATTTCCATGGCTGGCAGCTCCTTAACTGCTTTTAAGCAGCTCCAGCCTCATCCTGTAAAGCAAAACCTATTCCTAGTCACAAACTACCACAAAATTGTTCTCCATTTCAAATTTAAGATAACCCTCCAGTATCTTTGAAATCCAACAGCAGTCATTGTGTGAAAGCAATGAACTTCTTAACAGTGCCTGTAGCTAAACCAGCTTCTATGATATTTATCATGCAGGTCTTTTGGGTAACTGGACAACAGAAGCATCATGTAGTTGCCACAGGCATGAAAACAGTGGTGAGAATAAATGTCTTGGCCTGATTTTCCTCACATTTCCCTACAAATCCTCAGGCTGTGGAGCACTGACATCCAGCCTTTAGCTTGCTTTCAACAGCTAAGGGTTTTTAGGGTCTAAAGGATCCTGCATCCTTCACAGTGGCCCCGAGTGATGCCCAGTTTCCCTGCAGGGGATGGGCTCTGTCAGCAGGGCTGTTGGGAGCTGCCCAGGCTCAGCCTCTTGACTTCCTCTGGTGGTGGAGTTTCTCCTTGTCATCCTGACTCAGTCCTTGTGCTTAATGAATTCCTGGCACTTTATTAACAGGAGATACCCAAGTGTGATAAAGACCATTTTACAGTGTTGGATGAGTTGCAAAGAAAAGTAAATCGAATGCTGCCATCAAAGAGATGCTTAGCTACAGATTATAAGAAATCTTTACATAGCAGCAAAGAGCATCTTGAGGTGCAGAAATGGGACTTGGCAGATTGGGATTCCTGCCCTTGTCTTGTCGTGGACAACCTGCATGACTTTGCTGAGTGTGTAAAGGGTCTAATCCTGTGAAGTGCTGGAACCTTTTCTACTGATCCAGCAAAAATCAACATCACCAGACACCCAGAGCATGCCAAGAGGGTTTACTGAACAGAGATCAGAGTCCTGACTGCCTGGAAGGATCCAGCTCTTCCATCTCTCCATTGCACATCTGCAGTAGCACATCTGCAGCAGAGAACACCGTGCTTTGCTGTGCAGGTCAGAGAGGACCTCTGCCAGGGGCCATCAGAGCATCTCACAGCCACCAGAACCAGGCCTGATGCCCTTGTCAGTTGGTTACATCACTAGATGTCTCACCAAGGGACAGGACAGACTTGCTAAGAGCCAGGGAAGTGGCAGATTGAGCTGTGAACTCATCTCCATCCCCCAGGCTTGCATCCCATCACCCCAAACTCCAGACTATCACACCTTAACACTTACAGGTAAGCAGCCAAGCTCAACCACCACCCAGCTATAGGAGTCAGCAACCTGGGGGGCTCATCAGGAACAGCAAACAGGGCACCTCAGCCCTCCCCATGCCAGGAAAACCAGGAGCACTGGGCCAGAAGCTGCAGGAGCTCAGGGTGGGAGATTTTCATGTTTGGTTGCATGAAATGCATTCAGTTATGTTCTTTCTGGTACAGAGCTGATGTGAGAGGGCTTTGCAGCATCAAGAGGCAGTGCCCAGCTCAGCTTCCCCTTGCCACAACCCCCTGTTATCTGCTCGGGGTGGGTGCTGCTGCTGTCCCTCTCCTTTGTGCTTTTCCTCTCCAGCCTTTCCCTGCTGTTTTGTCTTTTCCACACCGCACTTGCTAATGGGAAATCGTCCTCCTTTGCATTTCTAAGGGTTCTTTCATCCCGGGATCCCAAGTGCCCCTGTGAAGCAGAGGAGGTAACAGTGCAATTCACCCCTCCACACACCTGAAGCACTGAGATGCTAAAGAGATTCAGCCAAGATCAGGAGGTGCAACAGCAGCAGGATCTGTTGCATTCGAATGCTGCAGGTTTTGAGCTCATTTAACCCCTCAGAGGGGCTGTGTGTCAGCCTGGGGCCAGCACTGCAAGGACCAGGGATGCTGCTGTCAACCTGGCCCAGGGCTGTGCTGTGCCCACGGATGCTTCACCTGGGGCTGAAGAAAATAAATGTGCCCTGAGGTTTATTGTGCAGCTGCCAGAGCATCAGGATTGTTGCTAATGAAAAGGAGGAGGTGGAGAAACCCACTGGAGCAAATCCTTAACGTTGTGCTGCTGCTGTCCCTCCTGCCACACAACCCACCTGGATCTCCACCCACCAGACAAATCCTTCAATATAACAATGGCCTTTTTTGTTGGTTTTCTTTTTACTCATAAGCAATGAGTAAAGGTTAAGTCATGGTTGAATTTCAAGCCTTCTTAGAAGGATGAGAAGACGGATGAAACCCAAGGTTTATTGTTAAGAAAGAGAGGAGGTTGAAGTAGTTTTATATTTTTATA
>JAOEGS010010879.1:4016-48053 GCA_025447755.1 Corythornis vintsioides
AGGGGGGTTGGACTAGATGATCTTCTAGGTCCCTTCCAACCCCTAATATCTATGAATCTATGAATCTATGAAACTCAGTCTTTCTTGAAGCAAGAGACAAACCAAAATCACTTGGAAGTTTGAGTGCTGAGCTGCAGGATTTTTTCATTGTTTGCACCCACCATTATATCCAGAGATTCAGAACTGCCTATTCCCTGCTGTGGGGATTTCCAGAGTCATAACTTTGCAGCACAGACAGAGCAACTCCGCAATACAAGCAAATACGTAGTGATAAGGCACTGAAAGCTAACATAGTAATGATTTTGGCATGGAGAACAGGTTACTTGCCAAATAGCTGTTCTCAAATCACTAGCAATGGTAATAGAGATCCCACTTCGATAGAAGCAAGATGACAAAGCTTACTTCTTTGCTTACCTCAGGCCAGAAAATAGTATCATAGCTCTGGGAAGACCTGAATCATGCCTTGTCCATTCTTGTATAATCCTGTAGCCTTTCTTTATCCACGTGCCCTAAAGGTAAGTAAATTAATCATTTCCTTTTGTACTAAAGAGGATTACAGATGAGGAAGCAGGAAATACCACTCCACCCAAATCTCACCTGGGGCCACATAAGAGTATGTAAGGAACTGCTCTGTTCAGAGTATTCCCCCTGGGAAGTTCAGTAGCAGGACTGAGATAGTATTTTATTGAAAGCAGCATTGTAAGTCCCCTTGCAGCAAGGAAAGCCTGTTGCTCTTAAACTGAAGTGCAGCTGTGTTTGAGTACTTTGTTGTTGTGTATTCATGGGTTTTTCTTCTGTAATAGGTCTGTAACACTATTGATGTGGTTTATAAACCCCAGCTTCTGAAAACAACAGTTCAGTGTTTAAGAAGTCACCCTCTCAGGCGTATATATCCTTGGGGTGCCTGTCAAAGGGGAGGTGAGTACAACCAAGAGAAGAACAAAAACTATGCACTACTACTGAAGTCAATCAAGTGTAATATTTTTTACTTTTCTTTGAACTTGAGTCTAGAAAGTCAGAATGCTTGTGCATATTTAGTATCTCTATTGTACTTAACTAAATACTCATATCAAATGGAATTCAGCAACTCCCAGATGAAGCTGTAGCTGATGGAACAATGGAAGCTCTAGACTCAGTACTGCACAACTCTCCTGTGTGAGGAGACTTCCAGTCTGACTTCTGAAATGCAGCAAGTTAGGGAGGCAGAAAGTTTAACATTTCTAGAACCTGCTTTTTATACCCATTTGAACTCTGTGGTCACTTCATTCAACAGACTTCATACTAGTCTGCATGAGCAGAATTTGAGCGTGATTTTCAAAGTCATTGTAAAAACTTTTTGGCTCCCTGTAATCAGAGGTGAAGGCAGCCACCGTGACTGCTGCTCAGCCCATTGAGAGGACACAGCTCCATTACTGCATACCAGGTGTCAGTTACAACTGAAATAGTATTTCAATGTTTATGTGGAAATCATGGATTTCTTTGCAATGTTTTGTAAATGAGGCCATAAAAAGGGAGCTGCCATGTCATTAAATGTATATAAACATTATATATTTTATGTGGTCAGCAATATAAGTGTGGGGGTTTTTTTCCCAAATCTTTTCCATATGGCATTCCAGAAATTAATCTTGTAATAACTGACTTTTAGAAGTGTGTATTTACTGAATTACAACATAATTGACTTCTCAGTCTTTCTATATACTTCATGAGTACTAAAATACTTAAGGTTTTCATGTGCAGTAGTTAAATAAAAATATGCAATTTCCTTTTCTAAAAAAAAACCTTGAATTCTACATTCTCATGTCATACTGTCATAATTTTTATACTTCCATTAAGAACTGGGAATATCCTGTCACAAGCAGGAATTATTCCTGGTTTCCCTCTATAACCACTGAGAACAGAGACTTTTGTATCTGAAACAGGAGAAGCCCCACAGTGTGACAAATATGCTGAGCAGAGCTCCTGAACAAGGGAACAGCCCTTGACAGAGTCATTTCTACCCAGCTGTATAAAGCCACCCTCACCAGAAAGAACTTCAGACCATATTCAGCCACTTCTGAGGGTTTTTTTTCCAATTGTTTTTTATCAGCCATAAATGTTTTTGAGCTCCAATCATGAGCTTCTTTACTCCAAATGTGAAAACAACCTCTCATTCACTCACCCCATAATCTTGTTTCTGTTCCAGAAGACACTTGCAGAAGTAGCGAAGTGATGTGAAGTTATCTTCCAAGATGACTCTTCTACCTGGAGAAAATTCCGACTATGACTATAGTGCCCTGAGCTGTGCTTCAGATGCTTCCTTCAACCACACATTCTTTCCAGAAACAGAAACTCTTAAGGGAGTCTTTTACCAAAGAGCCAAGCTAATTCACCCTCAAGAGGATCTCCTGAAAGCCTTTCACCCTGATGATCGGAAGCATCATATTATTATAAATGTAGGGGGCATTAAGTATTTGCTTCCGTGGACCACGCTTGATGAATTCCCACTGACACGTTTGGGACAGCTCAAATTCTGTAATAACTTTGATGACATTCTAAACGTCTGTGATGATTATGATGTGACATGTAATGAATTCTTTTTCGACCGCAATCCAGGGGCATTCAGGACAATTCTGACCTTTCTGCGGGTTGGAAAACTCCGGCTCTTGCGCGAGATGTGCGCGTTGTCTTTCCAAGAGGAGCTGCTCTACTGGGGAATCGAGGAAGACAACTTGGACTGGTGTTGTAAAAGGAGATATCTGCAAAAAATGGAGGAGTTTACAGAAATAAATGAACGGGAGGATGACCTCATAGAAAATGAAACAACAGGTGAAACAGTAGAGGAGACAAAAATTGGCTTGTGCATGAAAAAGTTGCAAGACATGGTAGAGAGGCCCCAGTCTGGCCTCCCTGGAAAGGTGTTTGCTTGTTTGTCTGTTTTATTTGTAACTATTACAGCAGTGAACTTATCCATCAGCACCATGCCTGACCTGAGGGAGGAGGAGGAAAAGGTAAGTTAGCTTTTCAGGATGGAAAATGGTATGTGCTGGGAAGAACAGAACAAATACAAGGTCTGATGGTATTGATTTCAATGCAGATTTTGCAGCTGTCTTCAGAAGGGGAGGAGTGGAAATAGCACAAAGAATATTCAAAATCTTACAGGATTATGTTATATTACTTGTAAGAGAATTGATCATACAAGTTTTATGTCCAGCAAAAATTTTGTTAGTGTTCATTCTTCTGTACAACTGTATATTACAACATTAAGCTTTGTATTTGGTATTTAGAAGTCTGAAATTACCAACCAATATCTTCTGTGGAATAAGTAGTTCCTTTCTAAGTTTTTCATTTAACTTGTTCCAATTTGTCAGTGTGTCTCCCCATAGCAACAGCTTCAACTCCTTTAATACTTTGGGTTTAAAACAAATCCAACACAGAAACCTCTCCTCCTGTCACTGCACCAACTAAAATAGTTATTATCCAGTGCCGATTACAAACTCCTCCTCTTTCCTGCAGGGTGAGTGTTCCCAGATGTGCTACAATATTTTCATTGTGGAGTCTGTCTGTGTGGCGTGGTTTTCCCTGGAGTTCCTGCTGAGATTCATCCAGGCAAAGAGCAAGTTTGCGTTTCTGCGGAGACCATTAACCCTGATAGACATAATAGCCATTCTGCCATACTACATCACTTTGCTCGTAGACACCACTTCAGTGGGCTATAAAAAGCCCAGCTCTGGGAGCATCTACCTGGACAAAGTAGGTCTTGTCCTCCGTATTCTCCGTGCCTTGAGGATTCTGTACGTGATGCGGCTGGCCAGGCACTCCCTGGGGCTGCAGACGCTGGGGCTGACCGCTCGCAGGTGCACCCGCGAGTTTGGGCTCTTGCTGCTCTTCCTCTGCGTGGCCATCGCACTGTTTGCACCGCTCCTGTACGTCATTGAGAACGAGATGGCAGACTCCCAGGAGTTTACCAGCATCCCCGCCTGCTACTGGTGGGCTGTCATCACCATGACCACTGTAGGCTATGGAGATATGGTTCCCAGAAGCATTCCTGGCCAAGTGGTGGCACTGAGCAGCATACTGAGTGGGATCCTCCTCATGGCGTTTCCAGTCACCTCCATCTTCCACACGTTTTCACGTTCCTACATTGAGCTAAAGCAAGAACAGGAAAGAATAATGTACAGGAGAGCACAGTTCCTACTAAAAACAAAGTCTCAGATAAGCAATGTATCACAAGGGAGTGAGACTTTATTCCCCAGTATCTCTTCTGAGACTAGGGACAATGAATGAAATTTAATTTACTATTTCTCCTGATGTCAAGTCATGTTTTGTTGTATCAGATTCTATCTTTTAACTTGCTTTGGAAGCATTTTACGAAGGTAACCCTTATATTAAAATGAAGGAACTATTAACCAGGAACTGATGTGGTTTAAGAAGTCTATTATGCTGTTTCTTCCCCTCCCCAGTATAATGTATAGGACATATATTTCACTAAGGTCATACGGCAGGATTTTGGGAATAATAAGTTCTCTGAATAAAAAAAAGAACACCACATAATTATGTACTTGACAGGCTGTTTTGCCATTTGTAATACACATTTTTCCAACCAAATCACACTGTATAAAATCACTAAACAGGCTGCCATTTTTCTTGTTCTTCTTGCATATAAATACTGTAAATACAACAAAATGGCTAAATTCTCTCCCAGTAAAATGCCTTGGAGCATAATGGAAATAACCATGGATGTTTGTCCCATTGTGTTCTTAAAAAAACCCATCAAGCACAATTTGTCATTCACAGCAGCAACTGTATATTTCTTTGTAAGTCAGCCCCAAACATCGTAGAAAAGAAGAATCAAGCTGTTTGTATCATAACCCTGCTAAAGATGTAAATACTTATAGCTCATCAGCTTCAACATTTAGTTGAAGTTACAGTGCTGATCCTATGTCATCAAATGCAGTATTCCAAGGAACAAAGTCTTCGAGTTTTGTAGCATTTAATATTATTACCAAGAGGTTATAAGCTGCAAATCAAATGAAATATGCATGATGAGATGCCAGTCGTTCCCTGCCATCTGTTTCCATATTTTTACTTTACCTTAGATATGAAACAGAATTAAGAGGCCTGTTTCCAGGGGACACCCTACCATTACTTGGCAATGCTGAGCAAATCGTCGCTGCCGCTATCCATTCACATTCAGCGCTTGGTTCTTTACAAGCAGCAGAAAATATGTGGTCGTGGGAAGTTGCCAGTGATGAAGAAAAGAAAATATCATTTGAGTCATGGAGTGGGGGTACTGACAGCTTTATACTTTACTGTCCTCAATCATGAGGGACTTAAGACTTAGTTAACTATACCTTTGCCATCATTACAGACATCATAGTAATGGAGAATATATTAAATAGGATATGAAGAAGCAATTAAGGTGTTAAAACACAGCCACATATTCTTCATCCACTTGTCTGTCTTGGTCCCCTGTTGAAGTCATTGGGAGAACATGGGACAGTGACAGACTCATGTTTGGCACAGTTTTCTTTGGAGATTAATGACACATCTCCCATTTATTTTAGAGGGAATGAGACTAGCTTGTATAACAGCTCAGCAAACAAATGCCAGAACTTTTTTTTTTTTTTTTAAGATAAAAATACAATTTAATATTTGCTTAGAGGTAAAAAAACCCATAACATTAGGAGTTTCACCTTTTTTTCACCTCTCTTTTCAAAAATTTATTAACAGCTAAGAGCTAAGGAATTTTAGATGTTCCCATTGCATTCACCAATGCCTGTCCATCTTAATTTTCACAAAATACTATTATTTATTGGCATTTCTGGAGCAGGCTGCTAGAAATGCCAGAATGCACGATGGCTTTGTGATTTAAATTAAGGCCAAGGACACAACTATTGTCCGTTTCAGAAAGGCAGAATTAATGCTGTTATGACCAAATGTCTTTAAAACACAATCTGAAGGTGTTCTGATGGGCTCATTTTAGAATAATTCCAGAACTTTCAAAAATGCACTTTACAAATATGCAGGGCTCTAACGTACTTCAGCCTGTCGCAGGTAAATATGCCTATGGAGCATTAGTGCAGAGCACTAAAATACCCAGTCTAAACTCTTGGCAATTAATTTTGTGCCAGAGCTATGTATGTAACCAGCTTTTCACTCTTGTTCGTCAGCTTTAATTAGAGTTGGACAAAAACTGGGAACATCGTGATAAAAAAGGGACACATTTTCCATCCAAAATACTCTTAATTTCAAAACTGTTTGATCATCTGTAGCATTGGCTTCAACACAAGCGCTATACATCCCTCTACCTTTGTGTCAGCATTCGTTATAAAAAGAACTGGTAATTAGATCAGTCCTGTGAGCAACAGTTGCTTATCTAAGAATGTGTTTGACAGGCTGTGCCATAAATAAGAAGCTCTAAATGAATACAAGGAAAAATGAAGACTCACCAAATAAAACCTAAGCTTATTTCCATGTTATGCTAGCTGAAGGTCCATATATTTTCTTAATGTTTTTACGTGAAGTTAATGCTCATTTATTTAATAAATCACTTTATTTTTTATCCCCAAATTATAGCTTGATCCAAAGGTTCTTATCCAGAAAAAAAAAAAAGTAAAAAAAATCACTCTGAAGTTGGTATTGGTTGAACAAACCCGTGAAAGCATCTTGCCTCTTGCACATTCTGCCTAAGCCAGGAACAAACAAGCCATCCAGGACATCACCTATGTAATTCTGTACTTGGCAACACATTACTTGTAAGCATATCAACATGTTTTACTGTGAATCACTGTAAGAATCTTGCTTATGTTTTAAAGGAAGTAATACATACTGTGGTCCTTATGCTAAATAAATCAGCTATAAGTCATAAGAGCACAACCTTAGTATGAAACCCACATGCTGCGTTCCAGCTTTTACTGTGAAGGCTGAGGGTCTTAGATTATTATGCCTCTTTACAGTATATTATCTGAATTTTTAGTCAAATTCATTAAAATTACAGCTTGATTCAAAAGCTGTTTCCAGTGACACAGCTGACAGCTACCAAGTCAGCTATCACTCCTTTTTTGCATTTTAACAGCATGTGCAGTCAACAAGAAATTTCCAATAACACACTTTGTGTTTATGAAGTCAAAAGAATGTTTGAATTGCCACAGATAACGTGGTGCATGTCTCAAATAGAGATAGGCTTGTGTTGCTATTTATATTATCCTATGTATACTGCAGTAATATGTACAGTATGAATTCAAACAGCAGTAGCTGTACTAATTTTGATTAATAAAGTCTTAGGCTGTCCTTTCATTTCCATGTGCTTCTTACAGTACAGAAGGACTGTCACACGTGCTATCAACAACCTGGGGTCAACATGAGGAGTGAGCAGCAGCTAAGGGAGAGCTGAGGCTATGAGCATTGCTTGCTGAAGCAGGCTGGCTGGAATAGAAAGCATTTACTAGGAAAAATTAGCTCAATATAGAAAAATGTAGGTACCAATTCAGCAGCTTCTATAGGGAAACTTCTTTCTTGCACGCTGTTCCAAGAATCACAATCACAGTTAATTGTGACATAAATTTAAAATATTTTAATGATTTAACCAAACAATCTTACAGATTCAGAAGAGAACAGAAAGGATCTATGGAGATTGAGAAAGAGAAAAATGCCCAAGAAAACCAGAATTTCCTGGTATGGTGGAATATTAAATTACTTTATCCAAAATCTTTCCCTCCTTCAGCTTCCCTCCTCAAAAACACTAACAAAAGCATCAAAAATCACTTGGCAAGTGCAACACTGATAAATGAAGACAGAGCCACAAGGCTTCTCTAACTGTACCTCCAAGAAGATAATTTGTAAGGTAAGCTGGAATCATCAGGATTACACTAATATTCACTACAGATCAAGAGAAATGTTTCTTTAGGGAACATTTTGGACTTGTCTCCATTTGCCCCTTTACATTTTTTCCAGTGTAATTCAGTACTCCAGAGTTCCACAGTCAGAGTGGTGTTACTGAATAGTCAGAGTCTTCAGCAATGTCCCATTCCACAAGTAAAAATAATCATGCAGGACTGAATCATGGATCTACCCATCATCAGATGCATGTCTGGGAAGGAAAACTGGCGTGCTCTATACAATCATGACTTGTGTGGGTAGAGTTTAATTGGGTATTCAGGCTGATGCAAAAGCAAAATCTTTTACTGTAGAAGGTTCTCATCCCTACTGATACAGCTCTCCTCTGTATCTAAAACCAAAGTTTCATTTTAGGCTATAGACTGACAAAGTAAGAAATCATTTTAGGCACTTAGCAATGTGTCTGAAGTGGCAGCCTTGTCAAAAGATCTGAATCACCACTGGGAGATACAGAGTCTTCTCTATTTTTTACTTCTCTAAGAGAAGGAGCCAGAATGAGCTAGATCCCTCATTCAGGCATCACATTAGAAGTCCAGTGTTAGGGAAGATGAGCTGGAGTCTTACCCTTCAATTGCACAGTACCACCAGGATCTACAAGCACTGACTCCAGATTATTTGTCTTTTCTACATCTCATTCACTGTATTTGGGGACCAAGGAATATGAAGCAGCACACAGGATGCAGGTCCAGAGAGGTCAGCTTCTTGGTCAGGGTCGTTTTGAAACAGTTAGACATCAACAAATATGAAATTTCTTGGCAACTCTGCCTGACTAAAGTACTTCTGTTCCATACAGCTACTGTTTGGGGTTTTTTTGTCTGTTTGTTTTGTTTTGTTCTTTCTGTTTTGCTTAGATAAGAAGGACTAGAAAGTTAAAACAAGAGGAAAATAACAGATTTATTTAACCATTTAAATTTCTATCAGTGTTTGCTACAATAGGATATGTCCCATTTTATTCCCTGTTAATATTTCTGTTGGCTACCTTATGCAAGATTTGACAGTGAAGTTAGCAACTATTTATCCAAAAGATTGTATGGATACCAAAAGCCGAGGGAAAAAAAAAAAAAACCAACAAAAAAACCTCCAAACAAACAAACCAAAGAAAATCCAAAACACAAAAACCCAAGTACAATGACTTCTGAGATGGTAAAACTGTGGCATCCCACAGGCACAGTGAGTGCAAGCTACAGAAACCAGACAGAACTGAAGGTGTGAAACTAGAGTTCAAGGCAGTGGATGAATGTCACCCTGGTCAACAAAAACACACTTCAAAAGTCCTACTGCTGAACCAGAAAATCCTTAATGCTACATTCACCCACTCATTTGCCACTAACTCTGTGGCATTTTAACAATTCCATTTCAGCATTACTATTGATCTCAGTGTTGTAATGATCGTATGAAAACAAGGGAAATGAAGACCAGTTTAGATCCAAAACATGTACTTCACTGAACCAGATCAGCTCTGTGCATGTTCTGTCTTGTAATGTTAGACTGTAAGTCCTTAGGACATGATTCCTTCTTTGGTAGCTGTCAGTCACTATGTAAAATCATATACCACAAATAAAGATACATTTCTACACCACAAATAAAGTCAAGGAGAATTTTGACTGTGCTACCAAACTGAAAATGTTCAGAGTTTGGCCTATTAATTATTAACAATTAAATGAGATCTTTCTCCCTTTTTGAACATTGTTTTTCTTTGTCATTTTCCAGCATCTCATCTTCTAAAATATTCCCTAGAAATCACTAGAGCTATTAACAACACTATTAGCCTTGCCAAAAGCATGGTGAAGAAACTGCAGGATCATGGTACCAGGGGATATTTCTGCCCTGTCAAAAGTGGGCTTTTATTTCTTTTTTTGCCTACAGGAACTAATCCAGAAGTAAATGCCACTTGAACAAAGTTCTGCCATAACTGGAAACACAGCAGGCCGATTAGGGTAATTAAAGCATATTTGCTACACTTTATACATACTAATTTGTTATCCCTATAGCCCTTGTGACATGATTTGAACAATCTTGTGCACTACTGGAGTCAGCTAAGGCACATAAACACATCTAATGCTGTCAAGCTGAAGCTTCAGCTTCCCCTTTATCAGGTACCTTTCTAATGACTGCAGTTCTGTAGCCGTTCTTAATCATGGGCATCATTTTATTCTTCTTGTGCATCCAGAAAAACAGGGCTGTACACTTACAAAACCTGCTCAAGTGACTGCCCTGGAATGCAAGTACTTCCCAGCCATCATCTGAAGATTAGAAAAACTAAGGCCATTTGTTTCCAAAACTAGACAGCTAATTTTACAGCTCTCAGTCATGCAAGTAAAGGGGTCAGCAAGTATAATAATACTTATATTTCTTTTCAAGATAACAATGTCATTTAAATGGTGCCTACCACAGGAACAAAGTTGTGTGCACTAGTATCAGTTTTTATAGTTAATTATATCTAGAAATAAAGTTTTGACACAGAATTGCTGAATGATAAATTGAAATCATGCTCTTATTGTCACTGGTGATATACCTCATGTCACAAAGAAGCTAAGTAATGATAGATTCATAGAATCACTCAGGTTGGAAAAGACCCTTGGGGTCAAGTTCAACCATTAACCCTACTCTACAAAGTTCACCCCTAATCCATGTCCCTAAAACCACATCCAAGATGTCACCCATAACATTCACAATGGTAGTAGTCCCAGGTCAACCAAGGAAAAGATGACTCAGTTCCACTCATAAATACAAGCACATTTTAGGAAAGAAGAAACACTATCCTTAAACAAACCAGATCTGACACTGCATACTAGCAGGTGTCTTTCATTTTGGAGAGGAGTATTTCTGGGGACAACTTGAGAGGGGAAAGTTAAGATTGCAAAGCATAATGCAACACATTAGGTGGGTGACGTTCTCTTTTTAGTCCAGTGAAAGAGTACAAATTCAACACGGGCATCACAGGATGAAAACCAACATAATATGATGGGCACAGGAAAGAAGCATCAGCAACAACAGCATGAGGCAAGGCTGGCATCCACCACAGAGGGTTCTATAAGCCCTGACATTGCATTAATAAAACACCCCTCTTGGTGGGACTCTTGTAAACCTGCTGGTGTGTTTTCCTCCCTGAGTCCTGGCTCTTCCTCCTGCTGACAGTACAACTCTGGCCCTAAGGTACTTCAAGGACTCACCCAGGACCAAGATGCATATTTACATTTTTGCATACTATTGATATGCAAAGCCAAAGGAAAACTTCTCCCTCTGACTCAAACTCTGTCATTATTTGCTGTATTTTAATAGGACTATTTCAAACTGTGAAAATTACAGTACTCAAAATGCATGACCAGCCACAGTGGATGCGTTAGTCGGAGCTGCTAGAAGAGTCCAGACATACCGAGAAACACGAGAAATCCAAGCTGTGTGTCCGTGCTCGGGTAAAACAGCCGGATTTTCATCAACGCAGAGCAGAGAATGTGCCCAATTCAAGGATCCTACATTGCCATCTACGGGCCACTGCCGGCAGTTCTCCGAGTACCCGAGAACTGTCCTAAAGCATCTATCTGCATCAGTCCGATTTAGAAGGTCGAATAAAGGATTTTTACAAATTCTTTTTAAGATAGACAGGAATACATTCCATTGAACTGCTTGGTTTCTTCATATGAGGACTCTCATTTGCCAGAGCAGGCTGTCAGATCTGCAAGGAAACTAGGATGAAGGTGCCATCACTGTAGTTTCTGGGAACTATGGTACATACACAGATACCACATAAATGCTGCGTAAACATTTCTACGGGCGTTTATTTGGCTGTAATATTGGTAAGTGACATTCTTCCAAAGGCTAATGAAAGTTTATGTGACTAAAATGAACAAGCTTCAAGGCCGCATTTGGAAAACAAGAACACCTCCATCCCTTGGATAAGAGCAGTCTGGTAAGTAAGCAGTTATTTTATTTATAAAAGAAATTACAAAATCTGCTTCAGAAGAAGAAGAAAAACCCCCATTCAGTTATCCATAGATGTGCAAGGGCTCAATGTTCAAGGAGTTTAGATGTGCCTTACCCAAACCTCTCATTCCCGCGCTCCTGCTGCTGTGGGACAGGAAATTTGTCTTGCTTAAAAATAGGTAAGAACAGAAGATTCCCTCACCCAGGTCTCCCTGTAGTGACACAAATGCATGTACCAGTCCAAGGCAAAGGGCAGCAAGGTGCCAGGGAAAGCCTACGTCAGCACTTGTGCAACTTCACTCAGGGAGGCAGCTACTATCACCCAGCGGAATGGGCTCCAGCAGGGCTCAGCAGAGTTTTCCCAGATATCCCTGACACCAACAGTAAGCTGGGATCAATTACTCTGCAAAGGAGAGATCTATTTCTCTCCCAAACCACAGAGAGAACCCAAATCTAATCTTAACCTTTAGATGCTTAAAGCCAGAAGAAGGCAACCCCATACTCAGCATCTTTTCCACGAGAAACTATGAAATTGTTGCTCTTCCATTGCCAGAGGATCAATCTGTATTCCTCAAGCTTACAATATATTTGTGAAAAAAGTGAAGCCATTACTGTGTTTATGTTCAGAAGAGAAAAGAACTGTCACTAAGTACTGATCTGCAGGCAGGCAGAGAATTTAGCACAATGGATAGGTCAAACTCAATAGAAAGAGCAATCAAATCTTTCTGTGCTGGTAAAGCAGCTGTAAATAACAGCGGGGACTGTTCCAAGCAACACGCTGCACAGCAAGCAAAAGTTAAGCTTTGTGAATCCCAAATCCCAAATGTCATAGTGTAAATTTGTAGCTCAAGGTGCTGCTGCTTCACTACAAGGTCAGCTAAACCCAACTTCCAGTGTCCTGCTTTCCCGGAGCCAGCCATGAACCCTCCCACCCATGTTCCTCATGGAGGCACCAACGCTCCTTTGAATGATTGAGCCACTGCTTTGCTGGGGTAACTTTTCTCCTTGAAAAGATGCCATGGGGAATAAATAAACATGAACATCTGCAGATGGAAGGGCCTGAAATGAGCAGTTTCTAACAGGAGGAATAGTGGCAGCACTAACTGAGAGTGACCCATGGTTAAGGGGAGAAAAGAGAAGCAGGGGAGCTGTAAGCTGCACCCTGATAGAAGAGAGAGAAATGCTTCCCATGGGAGAGAAGTCAGCTGGAAATGTTTTACAGTCATTGCAAAACAAACCCTGCCTTTAGGGCTTCCACATGCCTTTTGGTAAACAAACAAGATGGCACCAAGGTGCTGATCCCCAATTTCCCACCCAAAGACTAATGACTTGGGGAGCTTCAGGTTCTAAATTAAACAACAGCCACACAGGGAATATTGCTTCCCTGTTGTCTGATGTTTAAGAAAAGAAAACAAAATCTTTGCAAAGTGCACTAGAATTCTTACAGAAGGGCCAGTCTCAGGTAAAACAACACTGCCACGTTCAGCTTCTGTGGCAGTTCTGCTGGCAGGAGGGGGAATGTGAACACACACTCCCCCTGCTGCTGGGAACAGACCAACCTACTACTCTTTTGCCTGACTTCTGCATGGGATTTTGGCCTTCAACTCATATCAGCAGAATTACTTCAAGATTTAAGTAGCTTTGTTACCCTTTCTACTTCTGACCCTCAGAGCTCACTGAGGAGATAAAAAAAAACAACAGGCAAAGAAGATAATGAAGTAGACATGAAGAAAGGGTAGGATGCAAGAAATAAGAACAATTTTCCTGTACAGAGAACGACCCCATCTTCCCAGCTGGACCTCTGCAGCCATGACAATGCTGAGTCACAGGGAGAGCTGGAAGAGCAACCAGGGTGCCCAGTGGAGTGGAAGTCTGTCGATGCTGTGAGCAGTGCCTGAACAAGGCCTTTTGTTCAAGTTCTGCTGCTGCTGGAATACAGACCATCCAACAGCACCAGGGGGTTACAAACCAATCTCCAGCTATGTCTGTATTTTGAGTATCTATCCAAAAAGTTAAAACCTGTGTTATTCTTAGCACTTGTCACATTATGC
Organism: Corythornis vintsioides; assembly: GCA_025447755.1. NCBI lineage: Eukaryota > Metazoa > Chordata > Aves > Coraciiformes > Alcedinidae > Corythornis > Corythornis vintsioides. The sequence continues at coordinate 17,867 of JAOEGS010010879.1, forward strand.
TAGTAGAACAATGGCATAGTTTTTCCCTTATAAGAATCAATACTGCTGTTAATTTCAATATTTTTGAATAAAATAAATGTAATAATTTAAAAATATTAATAAAGGAAATAAAGGAAACATGGTAAGACCCTATAAAATCATCAGCGTTGAAAAAGTCTAACAAGATGAGAACAGTAAGTTTAAGCTTGTCATTATGAAAACTGAAGAAGTGATTGAAGTAACTGCAATCAAGAAACAATTACAAGAAACTGCATCTCAGAAATAGTGCTTTGAATGGACTGTAATAGAGCACTGAAAAAGCTTTAATTGAGAAGGACATTACCACTAATTAGGGCAGCAGATGAAGAGAACCCAGCAGCAGAACTTTGGGCAGAATAAGCAGGCAAGGGATTAATTTATTGTTTTAAATGTGTCAATTCAGATATTCCTTGGATTAGTGGAACAAGAAAGAGTGATTGAAAGATGAGCACTAGAGTTCTGAATGTTGAAGAATATGTTGGTGCTCTCATCTGAAATGCAGGAAAACCGGAAAGACAGAAGAGCACCAACCCAGCTATAGGTGCTTTATAGAGTTCCAACCATTGTTGCCCCTGTTACCTCCCACTGCTACAGTCAGAAAACAGAAACTGAGAGCAGAGTTTCTAAAGGGCATTTGAAATGGACAATGTGTATGTCCTGGAAATAATTTCCTTAAATTCCTCCCAGTACTTAAAAATTCTATCACACAGAATGTGCCTGTGCTCTGGGTGTATATGTGTGTGTGTGTGTGTATATCTATATACACACACAAGATTAAATACTTCAGTGGTTTTTTAAGAGCTTCCAACTCTTACATTATGAAGTTAGAAATCTATTTCAATAAATAAGAACTTCCTTTAACTATCCCTGAGCAGGTGAATGCCTGTTTGGATAGAAGACTTCATTTCCCAGTCAAATTTATAAGGAGCCATTTTAAATTTGGAAATAACCTTTCTTTGCAAGTAGAGATTTGGTCTCCTAGCAACAGCACGAACACCTTGGGAACAAAACTACAGCTTATTTGCACAGAAAGGCCTTGTGCTCTGAGCATGGAGAATCAGAAGAACGTCCAGCTGCTCGTGTCTTCCTCAGTGACTGACGGCACAGGGTCAGGTCAGCAAGGCCCACAGTCGACACCCCATAGCAGGGCCCCAGAGCTGAAGTTGTGTTACAGGTCTCTTGTGTCACAGCTTGGATTCTTCTACCTAAGTGGTCCTATTCAGATCTAGGTTCTGACTACAGCTGTAGCTTGATTCCAGCTTTCAATAGGTACTATAATTTTTAAGTAGCCCTGATGCAGGGCTACAACTTCTTCTCTGGCTGAAGAACTTGTACCACAATAGAACCAGACTGAATTTATATCATTGTGCTTTTCTAGTAAGATTAACAAAAGATAAATACTTTTGGATGGGAGTTAATTTTTGTTCTTTGCATGAGCATGAAATATTAGAATTGCATGTACTTCACAATAAAAAGAACAAGAGTTCACAGCAGCACCATCACCAATATATATCAGCTGGCTTTGATAATCAGCTGAATCAATCATATCTTCACAATATATTTCATGAGAGAAAAATAACTCATTCAATGATAAAAGCCCAGAGAACAGGCAAACAGAAGCCATTTTCCTTTTCCACTGTTGAGACCAGAAGATACCAGTTGCTTTTCTTCTGCTATATGGAGATTTTGAAGAGCATGTAGTTGTATGGCTCAAGCTTCTGACTGCACAATAAAGATATTAATGTGCTTGCACTACGACCAAGCATTTCTTATTGCTTCCAGCAGAGCAGGTGCAACATCCCACTGTTTTGTCCAAGCCACATAACCCATGAATTCTAGTTCTTAGAGCTGTTCTAGAACAACATGTTTATTAAATTGCTTCCTTGGGATCTGGCTGGTCACTAGAACACTAGATTTAAACACAACACACACAGCACAACTGTGGAAAAAGTGACTTGCCCAGGAGTACAGCCAAAACTTAGCAGAAACGCTGAATTTCTTCTCAGCCATTCACCTTATTGATTAAATAGTTTTTGGACAACTCTGAGTTATTAAAAAAAAAAAAGCTCTAGGAAATTTGATGTCTTCTTCACAACCATGGGCTCTAACTATGTGCTGCTGCTTTTCTTGAGCTGTATTTATTTTCCTCACTGATTTTGAAGCTGCAGGTTAAGGTAAGCAGTGGGGGCTGGTATATGTAACCAACAGCAACATAAACCACAGTAGGTTAATACCACAATCCAATGTGTGTGTGAGTTTTCCTGCGGTTTACATTACTGTTCACTAACTGTGCTCCAAATTTTGCTAACCAAATAAATGTCAGTATTTCACACTGTGCTCCAACCTTCACTACCCAAATACATGTTAATATCTTACACTTCTCCTAGGCTTAATATAGTAGGAAAAGTGCCCACCAGAAATTCAAAGGACTGGTACTACCTCTGAGGAACTCCAGTCAGCCTCCACCCGTAGTTATTTCTGTCTTTGATTGAAAATTCTTCTTCTCCCAGCTACCCTCTTTACTCAATTATTTCTGACTGAACTACTATAATCAAAGCAGCACAGTTTGTATTTATCAAGCTTCTTGTACCATTACAAGCTGACTTGGTTCTACCTTTCTCATTCAGTGGGGGTCCAAGCCTGGATGACACCTGCTTGGTGCATGTAGTGACTGATCCCTTGTTCCAGCAGGGAAGGAATTTCTGCGTGGGAAGAACTCTGACCATCATAAGATGATCTTGCTCTTTATCTCAATGCATCACTCCACAGGATCAGTGAGACAATCCCTCACACAACCATTACCTCAATAGCCACTAGCACTGGACATGTTAGACAGGCTGTGGTCTCAGCTACAGTGTCCCAGCTCCAGTGCTGCAAGCACTTGTCACCACCACAACCTGCAGTGTGAAGCTACCCTTTGTCTGCATTCAGTAAAATGGATCTGTATTTCTGATGCCTGTAAACCAGATAATATTCACACATTCATTGAGAAATCACTCATCAACAGGCAGCAAATTTTCACAGTACTAAGCAGGTAACTGCAAACTACTAGAAGCCTGTTTGCAGGCAGGCATCTCAACCACAGAACGGGTTGTTGTCCTGTTTACTTTCTTGTTTTCACCACATTTCAGTAAACTGCAAGCAAACTACAAACTGGACCAGTAATCCAAAGTGTCTTTTCATTATCAGCACTTTGAGGAAACCAATAAATTGCCTACAGCAACACTAAACAGGCAGAGTTGGGGAGCTTTGTTTAGTGCACTTGTTTTACTAATCAGGGATGCAGTGTAAGATCTTTGCATTTGCAACGCCCCAGGCTGTACAGAGTTACATTTTACAAGGTAATTGCTCTTTCTGGAATACACAAAAACAGTTTGTAAATGAAGTGGCATAACATTATTCCTCTCACTCAGATAAGAGTACTTCTCATGATCTCAGATAAATATGACCTGCTGTAGGTCAATGCATTTGCCTTTTACCACGAGAAACAGCTGCCACCTTTTATTAATATTAGGTGATTACATGGGAGTAAAAGGCAAAAGTTTAGTGTCATACAGGAGGAATGCAGGGGCTGTACCCTTACTCCAGAAATAAAAACAAATCTGTTACATTCCAACCCACAGCTCTTCCAAGCATATCACAGCTTTCCCACTGACATCTGCAGGCTGCAGAGGAGCTTCAGATTAAAATCTTGCAAAGAGAATAAAGCAGGAACTAATGACAGCACAAATTCTGGAGAAATGTTATGAGGACTTAACTTTTGACACAGTGAAAGTGGCAGAAAGAACGTGACCAGGGAATCTGTGTAAATGTAGTAGTAACTATTACAAAGATGTACATTACAGACAGCTGTATGTTATGTTCCCGGATCTTAAAAGAACTTTCTAAAAGTTATATTTAAAAGTAATACCTGACATCAATACAAAACAACAAAAACCCCAACCAAACAAAAAAAACCCCAACACATCAGCATCTTTAATTTGCAAGTAATTTTTAAATACAGGTTTGAGCGGTTTTTTACCTCTGGGACCTAAGTGTTAATAAACTCTTTAAAAACTTTTGTCTGCATGAAGAAAAATGTTTTCTCATGGAGAATTCGACATTTATTTTCCTGTTCCTAGCAAGTCATAGACACAATTAAATCCAGGCAAAAGGAGAAGCCCAAAATCTTTTGGAGAAATTGGTTGCTTTGGGGTGAAGTGAATCTCAACAGCAGGGTTGTTTTGTTGTTAAATTATCTTTCTGCATTTTGTTCAAATACACTGGAACACGTGCACATCTTTCCCCAGTCACTATAAAGATCATCTTCTGAATGTCTTTGAGGCCATCAGTTTTAGAGACCACCAGCTGATGGGGGCTGCCCTGGCCCAAGCACACGCTGGCTGAGCGCAGCTGGCAAGGATCAAAGGGCTGCAGCACCCCCCGCTCCCCGCTGCTGGCTCCTTCAGTTCTGCTTCAAACGCGGAGCTCGTTAGTCAGACACACATCAAGCGAGTGACACCAATCCAGTGCCTACTAACACTGCAATGACTCAACCTTCGCAAAAATACACAGTGATAAGCAAGTCTTTTAATGTCTACTGATAGAATGACTCAGTTTGAGAAACAACTCACCTAATTAACCAGGACGCGATTGAAGCCATTTCATAGGCAGTGCTGCAATACTCTGCTAATGTCTAGTGATAGAATGACTCAGTGTGAGAAACAACTCACCTAATTAACAAGGACACGACTGAAGCCCTTTCACAGGCGATACTGCAACAGTTTACTGCAGGAAAGAACACAGGCACCATCTTTCAGTTCTACATTCTCAGCAGCACTTGCATTTCAATGAAAATCGCAAGCATTCGAACTGATGCAAATGCCATAACTTCACAAAACATCTCCTTTTGATTTATACCCACGAACTGAGAGGTCCGAGGTCTGCCAGACTCCCCACCACTGGCACATTGCCGATGTTTGAATTGCAGCATTAAAGGAATACAAGCTTCGATCCACACGTGAAACTAAAGATTCCAAAGAGAAAAACTTCCATATCTATTTGAATGAATCCCAAGTTAAAAGATGCTTGTAATTATAGAAGTTTTAAGCAAGTTAATACTTATTTTCAACCCCTTGTTTCATTATTCTTGTTAATGCACTTGAATTCCTTAGAGAGCTAGGAGTTAACAGCCCATTCCTGCTTTTGTTATCTGAAGTTTCTGCAAACCGTCCGTTTTCAGTTGGAATAACTCATGGAATTTGCACTGAAATCATTTGTAGGACTTTCTATTTTTATCTTTTAAATACTGAAGACAGGCATCAAAAGTTTCTACAGAGCTATGTAGTACCCTGAGGTTCACAACCTAGTTTTATTACCACAGGAATAAATCTGAGCTCTGTCAGCAGATACTTCTTTGGGCTGGTTTTGATCAGGTCTGAAAGTTCAGTTCTTGTTTTTCAAAGAAATACAATTGGTTATGTGGGGATTCTCTGATGCAGAGGACTTTTTTGTAGTGGTTGTTGATAGATTTTATGCCTTAAATTTGTTTTAACAAAACAAGAGCAAAAAGGAAATATTCTTTTCAAAAGAAAAAACCTGCCCTAACCAGGTAAGAAAATCTGCAATGCTTTTCAGTAATGTTAAAGCTGTACTTGCAGTGACTCTGCAGTGACACTTTTTACATTTAAGATCTACATTTAATTTTGTGCTAATGTTTCAAATTGTGTACAATCATCCACTTTGGTTGCAAAAACATTTCAGAATAGCACACGGTAAAAAATAAAACACTCAGGTTAAATCTCTGAAACAAAAAAACACTTTGAAAACTTGCCCATTCTGTTTAATTGCCCTGCTCCATTTTATTCTATTTCCCCAGTCTTTATCAAAAGAACAGTACAAAAATGCATTTTTACATGTGAACCTCAGCTCTTGCTAAGGTTGAATTACATCTTACAACCTAGAGAATGATTTGGTTTATTAACTTGCAGTGCCACCTAGCAAACGTCCTTAAAATATTTTTTCCTGAAGTAGTTTTCCAAAGGACAGCTTAGAACTTTCATGTGTGGGTAAAAAAGGACAAACTTGGTTTGCAGTATTTTAAGCATCTAGTGCAATTTTTTGTTTTGAACAGTTAAATTTTGATTAGAAATGATGCTTTCGAGTAGGATAATAATAAAGATGCTGACACACCTAAAATGCCAGTATATAAACTCTTGAGAACTAGTTTTGGACACATCCCTTACACATCTGTCTACAAATAGTTCTATTAATTGTTGGGTGATTTTTTGAAAATCATGCCCTTTGAGAGCAAGTCAATGCTGAATTTATTAGGGGTTAGAGATGAGATTACTGCCACCAAAATAAGGAGGATTTTAGATTATCAAGGTACATTAGTACCTTGTATGCAGACACCTCTTAGACTTGCCTGAAAGCTAGGCCAGCTTAACTCCCCTTGCCTTGAAATATTAACCTTGTCCCAGGACTAAAGAGGTTCAGGATTTAACTCTGTGTCTGCACCAGGCTGCTACACCACAGAACTGCACGTGGAGACACTGAAATGCACCAATTAACAACAGATGCTGCAGCCACTTTTGAATATTCTAGACCTCTAACAGGAGGCTGTTTCCTCTTCGTTCCTGTGCCAAAATCTAGGAAGGTGTTTGAGAGTATAACCAAACAAGGAAAAAACAACCTCATGACATCAAGAGTCAAGGATGATGAGAAAAATACACTCAGTGGACTGACCTCATCCTTTCAGATAAGAGATCTGAGAGCAGCTACTCCATAAGCTCCTCAAATAAAGCTGCTTGTCTTCATTCACAGTGTCAACATGTACCAATATTTAGACAGTACTTTGGCAGCAATACAGAATAATACAGTTTTATTGCTTCTCCTAGAATTTCTGAGTTCTGAGGCTATACTTCCTGGTGAACAGAGAAACCACTACATATTTATAGAGTTCCAGAAATAAAACAAGTCAAAACAAAAGATGTTCCCAATTAAAAAATAATAATAATTTTGGCTTAGTTATGATCCTGTGACCCTTGATTTTTCAGCCTATCTCCAAAGAGTACAGCCCTGTATTTACAGGATGACTTGTCTGTCACTTCAGCAAGCCAAGGGGAAAAAAGAAATCAAACTTAAAATAAAACCCCCAGGAGATCAAGAATATAATTTTGACAAGCACTACAGACCTCATCTATCTAAGATGCATGGCAAATATTATCATATTTGCTAAGAATTGCTATCCGAGGTCAAGGAAGAAACACACCCCCCCCCCCCAAAGAAGCCTGCATTCTGCAGTGTCCCTTGAGATCAGAATTCAGCCACTAGTTTTTTTGCAGAACAATTATCTCTGTAACATATGGCCCAATTAGTTTTGCACAGAACTCTCTACACGCCAAATTAACAGATCTGTTTCAGATGCTGTGGTCCTGTATAAGAGCTTTGGAACTTAGGCCCTGCAAATTGGCAAGAACAGTCTTTCCAAAAAGCCATTTTTATAGAAAACATCCTTGAAAGTTTGTTTCTCATCAGCCTGGGTTAATACATTTACTTTTTTTTTTTTTTTTTGCCAGTTCTGACACATTCTCTGGTTTTGACCTATTTTCATTCATCCTTATCATTGGTTTTTCACAGTTCTCCAGATCAAGGTGTTACTTATTTTATATACAGCACAAAGACTCACAGACTGGTTTCCTGCTCCAAAATGTGCTACAAGAAATGCAATTATAAACTTGCTACAAAAAAAATCCTCCACCAAACACCACTGGCTTTAATGTCACCTCCTCTTTCTTTCACAGACTTTTCATACCTAAGCTGCTGAAGTGTTGCAACTAGGCAAAAGACTTTACACATTATTTCCATCCACTGAAAATAGCACTCAAATTTAGAATCAAAAAGTCCATAGACTCACCTTGCCTTGAATAACTGAAAGAGAATCACTTCTTCAGGCTGTGTGGCATACCATCAATTTTTTAGCATTGGAAGGCTGAATATTAGAAAACTGTTGCTACTGTCACCTTTTATGTTCTTCTTGAACATCACAGTAAAGAAAGAAAACTGAAAACACAGGTGAGGCATTTCAAACAAGTCCCTCTGGTTTCCAATTCCCAAAAGGTGAAGCCCACCAGAAACAGATGTTCTGAATCAGCCTCCCCAGCCTGACTTAAAAGGTCTTAAGGACTCTCCCACTACACACCATAAAGCACCCCAGCTTACCTTAAATCATGGCCTTCCATATTTTCATTGTGCTCTAATTTGCAAGAGATAGGACTCTATTTATAAATTTACATAACTGTTTCCTTCATAAAAGGCTAAGATTATGATTGCTAGAACCCATGGTGTGTTGTAACAAAGTAGGGGATGTGGATGTTACCAAATATGTCTTTTTGACTACTCATTATAAGGATAGCATTCCTTTTTTTTTCCTTGACTAAGGTGAAGATCAGTCACAACAGGTGGCTTTTTCCTCTTCAGGAAGTAAAAGAAATCTAAATTTTAATTAATATAATAATTACTATGCTTAAGTGATGAGGGCTCAGGCAGCTCTCTCTTTAAACTATTTATTTATTTTTATTCAGTTAGTCTATGAGAACTTTTTAGACAGTCATAGCCCTTCAAGAGTTATCACAACAAAGCAGCACAACTGGGGATGTGCAACTACCACAAGGAGAAAACTTGTGACATATATCTTCATACTCAGAGAAGGGAGGCCACACTGATTTTTTTCCTCTCTTTTTGTCTTCATCACTCAGTCTCTGAAACCTTCCAAACATTCACAAAAGCATTTTCTGTATCCTTTACAAACTTTCTGGACTTAAAGTTATGTCTTATTAACATTACACCTGAGTTTCTCTTTACAAGAGAGTACACTTTGCCAGCCCACAAATGAGGATGGGTGGCCCTGGAAGTTCTCACCAGAACACGTTTGCTGCAGGTGCTGTAAGTGCAGTGAGCACTTCTCTCAGGAATACACAAAGCTTCTGCAGGGAATCAGAATGTTGATCAAAACAGTCTTGTTAGCAGTGTCATGGCAATTCCCTACAATAGGCTTAATAGTGCTACTGACCAGCTAGAGACCAACAGTGGGTGGGTTGGGTTTTTTTCTATCACTGCATGCACTGTTTCTATTTGTTAGACAGTCAGAAGAAGGATTAAAAAAAAAATCTTTCAACACTTGACTCCTGTGCTTTGTCATTTTCCATGCTATAATTACTAATCAGAGGTCAATCATCACATGCACAATTAGGTAGTTATTCCAAGTATTCAATATTAAGTAATAACCAAGACACATTTCTTTGCATTAACAATTTAACATTTTTATAAAAATAATCAAACATCTAAAAAAATATTTCCTTCTTTAAAAAAATTACCACTTAAAAAAGCAACATGGTATTTCTATCTCCTGTTTAATCCCTCAGATACAGCCACTGCACAGAGAAGATGAAGCTCTATGGAATTTATTATGAAAAATTGTATTTTATTTCACCATTTATATTTCTAATACTGAGGAAATGTTGGGTCGATTTTACTGGCCCAAGCCATGAGCCCTCCTTTAATGTCCTTGGCTAATATAGAACCAAAGGTGTTGACAGATAACTCCTGAAGAATTCTTACAGCCTTCTGGGAGTCATTTCCTAATTTGCAAACAACATATATAGGAAGATACGTTTGGCCATTAGTTCTCTGCTTTTCTTCATTAATTCTTTTTTCTAAATATTCCAGATGTTCTTCATCTTTTTCTTCTAATTTCCTCAAAGGGATGTGGACAGCATGTACGAGGCGACAAATATCCACTTCTACCTGTGGACGAACGTCTAACAACACGTGAGGAACTTGCTCGTCCAGCAGCTTCTTGTATTCCTCTACAGATATCCTGTCTTTACTGGCCAACAGATGCAAAGTCCTACACTTGTCTGTCGCAGAAGAACCACAAAATGCCTCATAATCCTGAAGGGAGGTGACGGATGGATTGTCACCACAAACAGCACAGTCTGGTTTCTTCGGTCTTAACTTGATGTTGTGAAATCTCCCTTCACGGGCATCAAACATCAACATGATCTGATTGAAAGAGGAACCCATTCCCGAAGCAATCTTCAGCACTTCCAAGGCCTGGATGCAGCCCACGATGCCCGGCACAACACCCAGCACTCCCCCATCGGCACAGTTAGTCACCGTCTCTGCTGGAGGGGGCCTGGGGAAGAGACACCTGTAGCAGGGCCCTCCCTGGTAGTTGTACACGACTAGCTGTCCTTCCAGCCGGAGGGCGCTGCCGGACACCAGGGGTTTCCCGGCCAGCACACAGGCGTCATTGACCAAGTACCTGGTGGGGACGTTGTCGGAGCAGTCGGCGATGACGTCGTACTGCCGCACCAGCTCGAGGGCCGTGCGGGGACTCAGGGCGCCGCAGTAAGGTACGTACTGCACCGTGGAGTTCAGCAGCCGCAGGGCCGCGGCGGCAGAGATGGCCTTGGGGAGCCCTCGGCGGGCTTCCCCGTGCAGCACCTGCCGGTGCAGGTTGCTCGTCTCCACCACGTCGTGATCCACCAGGCCCAGGCGGCCGACACCCGCGGCAGCCAGGTACTGGGCCAGGGGGCAGCCCAGGCCGCCGCAGCCCACCACGAGCACGGAGGAGCGGGCCAGGAGCAGCTGTCCCCGCACGCCCAGCTCAGGCAGCACCAGCTGCCGGCTGTACCGCAGAATGTCGGCGGGGCTCAGGGAGGCCTGTGCGGGCAGAGGGGGGAGCTCGCCGGGAAAGTCGGCGGCACGTTCCCCGGCGGCCGCACCGTCGCCCGCGGCACCCTCCGCCAGGACGGCGGCCAGCCGCTCCCGCAAGCCGCGCAGCTCCTGCTCCCGCTGCCCGATCTCGGCGCTCAACCGCGCCGCCTCCGCGCCGTCCGCCATGGCCGAGGGGACGGGCGCCAGACGGTACCCGCCACCAGACGGTACCCGCCACCAGACGGTACCCGCCGCTTCCGCTTCCGGTCGCCCATCCCCAACGCCCCGGCGGTTCCGGCCTCGCCGCGGGCACCGATTGGCTGCGGGGGGCCCCCGCCGGTTCCGGGTGCGGCCACGCGCCGACATGGCAGCCGGCGGCGCGGACAAGTTCTCGGTGCTGCTGCCCACGTACAACGAGCGGGAAAATTTGCCCCTCATCGTCTGGCTCCTGGCGCGCACCTTCCAGGAGAGGTACCGGCCGCGGCGAGGGGGGTGCCGGAGCCCGGGCAGGCCCGGGGCGTTGCGGGGGCGGTGACCCCGGGCTCCATGAGCGAGTCGGGGCTGGGTTGCGTTCTTCTTCCCGGGCCGGCTCAGGGCCGCCTCACTGCGATTGGGGCGGGGGCCCCTTTGCGCGGGGAGGCGGCTCTCGGAGCTGCCGCGAAAAGGCGGTGTATGAGCAGAGGCAGAAGGAGCCCCTCGGGCGGCGCTGGCGGCCGGTGCGCAGCGGGCTGAGTACCCTCGGTGTGCGCGTTGACGGGGAGCTGAGAGTGGCAGAGCCAGGAAACTCCCCCCCCTTTAACACTTGCAAAACGACGACACAACTCGGGAAGGCAGCAGTGTTTTGCGTGCTGTGAAACGCGTAACGCTCTCAGAAGCGCCGGAGGGTGCGCAGCCGGCTGCTCCGAGCACGCAGGGGGAGCGCAGCTCTTCCCCGCGGTTAATTAGGGAAACGAAATGGCTCTAATCAGAGGTCTGGCGCCTGCCCGAGCCCTTCTGCTCCAGAAGAAGCGCTGCCGTCTGGAAGCGCAAAGGCGATTGGAGCTTTTCCCGGACAGCTCTAACTCCAGCGTGTACCTCTAACTCGAAAAAGCTCTCCGTTTCATGCCTTTCAAAATGATTTAGGGAGTGAAATTGGGTTTTGCGTTTGTCCATTTAAAACTGATTTTCATTTCAGTGGCAACAATTTTGAAATTATCATCATAGATGATGGAAGCCCAGATGGGACACAGGAAATTGCTGAGCAGTTGGAAAAGATCTATGGATCGGATAAAATAGTGAGTTGTATATTCGGGGGTTTTGTTGGTTGGTTGGGTATTTTTTTCTTGTTTGTTTTATGTTTGGGGTTTTTATTTTTTTTCATTTTTGTCGTGTTAGAAAGTACTTTAAATCCTAATAGAACTGTAACAGAGTCCTTGAATTCTGCATTTCTTTAAATCCTGAAGAAGTGACTTAAGTTTTGCACGCTGCTGCACACCGGGATAGACTTACAACAGTCATGCAGCTGCCTGGCAGCGTTCTGAACTGATATGCAGAATTGTGAATTCATGTGTGCAGTGTGATTTCACTACTTTGGGCATTGCTGTGCTCCACTGAATGATGAACAGTGGCTGTTGGTGTTCTTTGTGCATGCCTGAGGTTTGGATAACGTTTAATTTCATTTTAAGTGACTGCACTAATAGGGAAATTGGAAAGATGAAAGCCAGTCTGGTCTTGTGATTGATTTAGAAGCTGTCCAGTTGTATAACGGGACTTTTTTTCCTTTTTACTATATTATGGTATAACCATCAGTTATAGACAGCAAAATCCTGTCATTTATTTAGTCATTATGAGTCATTAAAACCACTTTTTGGGGAGCAGTAGAAGCTCTCTCACAGAACACTGTAAAACCCCAGTGTTCAGTTTGTGAGATTTTTGTGCTCTAAGCAGTGTAACTTTCTGGACCTATTACTATGTAATTTCCAAAAGTTATTTATTGCATAAAATAGCAAATTTTAAGCTGTTAGTAAAATTAATTAAAAACTATACTTGAAGTAATATTATGTCTATTTTAATATATCCTACAGCTTCTAAGACCTAGAGCAAGAAAGTTGGGCCTTGGTAAGTCCTTATTGACTCTGGTTAGTGCTAAAAAAATAATAAATCTGCCGCATTCATTGATTCTAGTGTGTGAAGTCCTGGGGAAAACACCACCACCACCATGGTTAAAGCCCAAAAGCAGAAATATTTTTTCATCAAGGGTTTTTGTAAGAGACCAAGCTTACAACCCACACACAAAAAGCAGAGTATTTGTGGCAGGCTCCCCGGGACCTGAAGCCCGGTCCCTGCGCTGCCTGCGGTTCTCTCCTGCCCACACCACCCTTCTCGCTGCAGACAGGGTTGGATGTGGAATCACAGCATGGAAGGCACCTCTGGAGATCATGCTGTCCAAACCCCCTGCCAGAGCAGGAACACCCAGGGCTAGCCACACAGGAACAGATCAAGGCAGGTCTGGAAAGTCTCCAGAGGAGACTCCCCAGCGTCTCTGGGCAGCCTGTTATCGGCTCCATCACTCTCACAGTGAAGAAGCAGGGAACAGCTGAAAAGAGACTGGCCCCTTCTACTTGACACACTTCAGATATTTATAAACATTAATAAGATCACCTCTCAGGTTTCTCTTTTCCAGGCTAAACAGCCCCAGAGCTCTCAGCCTTTCCTCATAAGGCAGATGGTCCAGTCCCTTCATCATCCTCATAACCTCTATTGGACTATCTCCAGTATTTCCCTGTTCCTTTTGCACTGGGGAGCCCAGAACTGAACACAACACTCCAGATGTGCTCTCACTAGTGCAGAAGGGGAGGAGAACCTCCCTTGTTCTGCTGGCCACACTCTGCTTTATGCACCCCAGGACATTGGCCTTCCTGGCCACAAGGGCATGTTGCTGTCCCATGGATAACTTACTGTCCACCAGGACACCTTCTCTATGGAGCTGCTTTCCAGTGGATCTACCCCTAACCTGTACTGGTACAGGGTATTGTTCCTCCCCAGTGCAGGACTCTGCACTTATCCTTGTTGAATTTCATTAGATTGAGGAGAAAAAAAAAAAAAAGGTATTTTTTTACAAGAGCAGCTCCTATATTTGTGTAGAACCTACTAATCCAGAGGGCACAGTGGCACTTTCTGTGCCATCTTATTCTAAAATTGTGCCATAGTTCATTCCCAGACAAGGCTAGGATGCTTTTCTGACACATATTTGGACAGAGCTGTTCACAGTTAACCCATTTTTTTAGAATTATGACTAAAAAAACCAACAATCCAAAACAAAGCAAAAAACCAACCAACCAAAAAACACACACACACACAAAACCTCACTGTATCTGGCTGATGTCCAGCATCAAACTACTGAAGTAGTGCCTCACCCATTAATTGATATATGAATTGTAGGTTTTTGAAGTACATTGTTAAAAGTTACTATTTTTGCAGAAACCTCACTCATTTGGAGTCCTTGTACCACTGAGATTGATCATTAAAATTTGCAAGTAATGATGCAGGACTGCAATTTTATTGATCTCATGCCATATTTCACCAAATATGTAAATCCCATTTGTCATTTTTTACTTGAGAAAAAAGCAGATATCCCAGGAAGTCATAATGACATTCAAACTTGTAGTATGGAAACTGTCCTGATATAAAGTAGATTCTAATTCATGGTTGTCAAGGAGAACAACCCAAAATCTGCATACTACTGATAGTAAATCCTGAGTCTGGAAAGCCATGTTTTTTTAACTATCAGAGATTATTTTGTTGCCTGTATCACATTTTCAGAAAAAAAAAAAAAAAAATTTTGACCACCATGTAAAAATAAATTTTAGGAGTTTTTAGTTGATCCTTTTCTAGTATAACTTAGAGATTTTAGAAAATAAGACTGGCGAGAAGATTGGCTATTTTAAAATAGTGATTTTAAATCTATTTTAAAATACTGATTTCTATCCTGTTTTTTTCAGGCACGGCTTATATTCATGGAATGAAGCACGCCACTGGGAATTTTATTGTTATAATGGATGCTGACCTCTCTCACCACGTAAGTCTGTATTGTATGTGCTGTGTTTATGTACTGTTATAATAAAATTTTCAGATTTTCAGTGTTGTTTTTTGTTTGGTTTGGTTTTTACCCCATCCCTTTCTCTTTTCTGATCTGTTTTCCTTCCATTTCAGCCAAAATTTATTCCAGAGTTTATCAGGTAGGTACAGACTGTAGTATGAGTGAATGACTTCTAACATCTGTTGTATAGTAATATTTGAAAGCTTTGTATTCTTGTATAGCTGTCTAGCTGTAGTAAGAAAATTGTCAAGGCAAGAATGCAAACAGAAGTGATTGAACCTCATTTGTCCTCAAATCATCCAGAAAAATAATTGTTCCTAACTGGAGCAAAAATCCCCAAGTTTAAAGCAATAGAGAGCATGTGTGACTGAGTACTTCCATTCTTTGTAATGCTTGTTCAGCTTGGAAAAGCATATATATAAATGTCATCTTATAATTACAATCATTTCCTCATGTGTGCACGTAAGGATGTGGAGTAGAGGACCTTGTCCTCAGTTACTGGTGAAATACTTCTGCCTTTTGCCTGCCTCTTACCTCCCTGTAACATTCAGTTTGTGAGAAATGGTCATCAGCTGTGACACTGGAGGCTAAGGGCAGCACTCTGCCTAATTCATTAGTGTCTGCAGTAGTCACATGTGGTATGGATATGGATGAAAGATAGTTCCAGATTTTTTTTTCCCTTTACTATGGATTTGTGTAATTTAAATATTTTAATCTGTATTTAAAACCAGTCTGTCTTTTGTACTAGAGAGAGGCTTTAAAAATGCATAAGTCAGTCTTTATAAATTATTTATGAAGTAGTCTGTGAAATTCCCTGACATAGTTGGTAAAAGATCATCATAAGGTTGCCTGAAATAGCTCTAAGAGAACAATTAACAGGTTTTTGAATGCATCATGCTTATAATGACCATAACTTATTTTCTTCTCTACTTATTTAAAAGTCTGTAAAATACAGATTTTGTACTAAAAGAGTAATTGGTGTTATTTTGAAATTCGTACTGCCTTCTTAAAAATATTCTTCCTGTTTTTCTGATAAAACTGATTGCTCATAGAAAGCAGAAAGAAGGCAATTTTGACATTGTATCTGGAACGAGATATAAAGGAAATGGAGGAGTATATGGCTGGGATTTGAAAAGAAAATTAATCAGGTTAGTAGTTTTCCCAGTTATTTACATTTGTTATTTAGAAATCACAATTCCTAGTACTCAGTCTGTGAGCTAGTCTGGGGTACTGCAGAACTATGCTAATTAATAGAACCATGTATGATTTGCAAATTCTTTGGTTAAAACCCACCAAGAAACAATGTAATAATATGACTGGGCTTGAGAAATGGATTGGAACAGTGGACAAATCTGCATGTCATCAGGTCAGGTCAGTCTTTTAGCTTCATCATCCAAGGAGTGAGCAGTTTAGTTAGATTTAGTATCTGTAATGATCCTCTCCCTATACACTAAATCACTCGCTGAGCCCCTCTGTTGACTGATTTGTCCTAAGTTCAGAATTATCTGGCAGGATCAGTGTCAATAAATCATTACTTAGGCCTTACTGGAAAACAGTTCCAGTGAACACTAGAGAGAGGTTTCACCTGGAAGCAGAGGAAAGCTGTCAGAGTCATGTAAGCATACAGAGCTGGCATCCCAGGTCTACAGGACTTAAGAGATTTTGAGGAGGTGATCAGTAAGTTCCTGCAGCGTCCTTCTCTTATACCTCCTTTAAGCAAATAGGCATAAGTTAATGCTGCTTTATATGTTACTGTTAAAAATTAGGAGCAAAAGTTGTGTTACCAGTCTTATCTGGAGATGGTATCACAGGGGCTACATTTGTAATTCTCCTGGCTGGAATAGAGGCTTATCTTTTTGAGAATCTAAATAAAATATACATCCCAGGAAAGGAAAGGAGCTAAATGGACATTACAGAGGAATCCCTTTATAACATACCTAGATGAGGTGAAGGACTTGCCCATCTTATCAGGGTGCAGTGCAGCTCTCAGCAAGATAGTCATGACTGTTTTTCATCACTGGAACTTCTCTTTATCACACTATAAAAGCAGTGTAAATTAAATCTGAACCTAGATTTTTCTGAATCCAAGTCTCACAATTGTCCAGGAAGCATTTTTATTCTCCACTTACAGTGAATGTTAGAAGAAAGATGCTTTGACTGTGGTCACATTTATTTCTTTTGTATTGTATTAGTGTGTAGTTGTACTGACAGTTCTACCATAAAGAAAACAGGTTGTAAACCTGATTTCTAAAAATGATTTTCTCCTTCACAGAGAAGTTTAGTAATCTACCAGTCATCTACCTTTGAAAAGCAAAATTTTGGGGTTTGAATTCAAGATTCTGTGATTTATTAGTAACACCTAGCAGTGGAAACGCATTAGAAATATACTTTCACATTAAATAATAAAAGGTTGGGGTTTTTTTGCTAGTAGAATGCTATTTACTTATTTTCTAGACATTCTGCTTGATCTTTCAGAATTGTATACCAGCAATTTTGACATCCATCTTTCCTTTACAGCCGTGGTGCCAATTTTCTAACTCAGGTTTTGCTGAGACCGGGCGCATCAGACTTAACGGGGAGTTTCAGGTACGGGTTGGCTGGACCAGGAGCTGCAGTAGGAACAGACCTGTTCTGAGACCAGGAAATCTGTTTGGAAAGGGTGTGAGAAATAGTGGACTGGATGGCAAGAACTGTTGCTCCTAAGGTTTTGTTAAAGATTTGTATTCTTTTTAATAGTAATTGTATGAGTGAGTGATTACAGTGAAGATTCCTGCACACTATCTTGATTTCCAAACTTCAGCAATCGTGCTTCAAGTTTCCTGTTATTTCATGTTACAGGCTGTACAGAAAAGAAGTCTTACAGAAACTAATGGAAAAATGTGTTTCTAAAGGATATGTCTTCCAGATGGAGATGATTGTTCGGGCTAGACAGTTAGGATACACTATTGGAGAGGTATAGTAAAAGTTTTGATAAGTATATTGTGTTTTCAGTTACATGTACTGGGAGCATAGCAAATCCTGTGTGCTTCCAAGAAGAAAGATTTTCACACTGAAATTACATATGTCAAACTCCAACTTATTCCCCTGGCTGATATGCTTTGGAGAGCCTTCCTTATGCTGTGTGCTTGGCTGCATGCAATTTTATAAGGTCCTAGAAAGGAGAGAAATAAGTAAAAAAGCACCATGAAGCTGCTCTGAGCCTTTTCTTTCCTCCTTCATATTGTACAGACACCTCCAGTTCGGTCTTTTCAAACAATTTTATTTTCTCCAGCAACCTGATTCCATTTCAGACTTATTCTGCTTCATTTTATCTCTGTCATTTATTGCCTTGCTATTTTCCAACTTTCCCACAACTTCCCACTTCTAAACTTTGAATGTGCTGTCTCCAATCATTGAAAAGGACCTCTAAAAATTGGTTAGATCCTCTATTTCCAACAACCCGATTGCTGCCTTTTATATTTCATTGAATTGCTCTTGCTGGTGTCTTTAAAGATGATTCACCAGAATTCTGTCTGAAGCCAAATCTCAGAAGGAGTTCTTCATCATCATTTTTATGACCAAGTTGTCAGAGAACTCTGTTGCTGGTACTTCTCTCTCCAAACCTGGTATACTGCATTTCTTTATTGATTTCAGGTAGAATACTTCTACACAATAAAGCAAGCTCTTTTCTTCCACCTCTCTTGCCTGTGGAGCAACATCACTATACTGTCTGTAGCTGGGATGTGACCCCAATTTCTTGGGTCTTCACATACTGCTTTCCAATAATGCTGAATTAAATCCTCACCTGTCTATACATCCAGATCCTGAAATGTAGGGTGAGATGAGGTTTTCTTTACATTTTTAAAACTGTGAAATACACTTCTCTGGCTTGGAAAAAATATACAGTCTTGGGTTGCTTATACCTCTTCAGGCTGATACCACGAAGAACTTTTTTCTGCCTAGTATTTGATCCCACCAGTCTCTACTGGTTGTATAGCATCAAATATAAGATACTTGTCCTCTGATACACAACCTGACAGACAGTTTTCACTAGGCCTGACATCTCCCAGTCAGTGCTGAGACACAGGCTCTGGTTTGTGAGGGGTCAGTTTCACCATCCTCCACAATTCATCTGTTACACTAAAGCATCTTTCCTCCTTTGGGTTCTCACACTGTGGGCAGAGTTGTCTCTGACATCTAAAAAGTTGCTTCATTATTCTGCTTCAGCTTTTCCTTGATCTCCTTTGTGATATTTGTACACAAGCTGTACCTGAATAGGCTTGTATGCACCTCTGTGTTTCGTTTTGCTGCACTGCTTGACCATGAGTGAAATGCCCACAGTGCATGGAATGCACCCTTGGGAAAATGCTCCCTTTGAGACTAACTGTAGAACTACCTACACAGGAAAGGCAAAATCCAGAACCAGCAGGGTGGTTAATTCCTGTACGGAAGGGAATGACTGGGTACCTTACCCATTCTTCTGGCACTGGTCAGGAGATGCCACTTCATCCTGTGCTACTCCATGTCAGGGAGTCCTGTCAGTGCCCATAGGTCAGCTGTCTGTAGTTGCCAGGACACTTACTGGGATCATCAAAGGGACCCTGCTAAGGAAGTAATTGTTGAGCCTCTCTGCAGTCTTCTTAACTATCTTCTTACCATCTTCTTGCCCTGAGTTCTCTTCTGCCATGAACTGATCTGCTAGAACTGAGAAAACTTCAGACCTGGCACAGATGCAAGGGTGTGGTGATTTGTGTTCCACTTGCCAGATGACTCCTGGTTGAAACTGCCAGCAGAACACTAAGCCTTTTTTTTTTAATTATTATTATTTTTACAAATTCTTTATTTTGCCCCCTGAACTATTTCAGTTTTGCATACAAACTATGTGTAAATTCTTGAATAATGTAATACAGTGTTGGCAGAATGTCTTGTGGTCAAATTACTGAAAAGCAGCATGTTCCTAACATTTTATGAGTAGTGAGAATTTGGACGTTATAATCACTTCAGTAAAGAAACTGAAATTAGTGTTTTAAATGTCCTTTAATCTTGTAAATCTATTAAATGGTGCAAGGCTGATAAAGACAGGTATTACCTGTAAAATATGCACTACCTGCCTTATCTGGATGTCATATTCTAGCCAGTGGTGAGGCTGAGCAAAATGCTGTTTCATGGTGGTGGCAGATTTTTGCCTTCCAGAGGCATTGACTCAAAAGTTTTGAATTTAGCTAACAAGGAAAGTGGTGAAGGTTGATTTTAAGCCCCCTGGCTTTTACTACACAGTTTGTTCTGACTAGTGTATCATCCAGCCACCCACTAATGATTGGGATCATCTTTAAAGGTGATAAACCAAACATTGCCATGCTCCCCAGCTAAGCACCATCGTTAAAAGAAGAAAAATTAACACCAGGGAAACCAGTCTGGTGCCTGCCTTCCCATGTCAAAACATGCTGTAGTTCAAAGGCCATTTCTTTGTTTACAGAATTTCTGATTATTTAGGTTTTGAATGTTAAAAATAGTTTTGCTTGTTTCAACAGGTTCCTATTTCATTTGTGGACCGTGTCTATGGAGAATCTAAACTGGGAGGCAATGAAATAGTCTCATTCTTAAAGGGACTCTTGACCTTGTTTGCTACAACATAATAGTTAATTCTAAATTAGTGTTTTTAGAAAAACGGTTTCTGACATCTCTGTGGGGTTTTTAAATATGTAATAGCAGAGGCTTGATAATTTCTGTGGTAATTTGTATAGAAGACCTGCTATAAACTAAAAATTAAATTAACCACCAATATTAAACTAAATATATTGTATCTGGAAATTCTCCTTTCAAAATAAATGAGCTGTATGTTAAACTAAACCATATTAAAGATTAATGCTCTATTCTATTTTTGTAAAAATAATGAAGTCTTAATAAAGAATACAAAGCTAAACAATATTTATCATTTAGAAATGAATTGTTACTCAGCAGAAGCTAAATAATATTTTGAAATAAAGACAAACAAGGATATAAAAAATACAGAATTTATATTACCTTTGTTCTGTGATTTGCAGGTAGCATTTAAAAAATACACCAATTAGTTCCTTTTCTTTCCTCAGCATGTACAGACATGTATCCTAAAGCATGGATATATAGAAGAGTTTTTACAGACTACTAATAGCTTCTGTAGTTTAAGAGGAAATACAGATAAGCACAGTTCTTTGTAAAACTACTCCTAGACTGGAAGGAAGGAATATTCTTTGGATAAGAAATAGAATTATATGTGTGTAATCATTTTGTGTTCTGTGTTTGTCCAGAAGCAGATGATTCCCATTTTCTTTAGAACTTTAGATTTAGAATCTATAAATCAGGACTATGACATCTCACCCAACTTCAAGATGACAGAAAACCCAGTTCATCTTACTGAAGATATTTTGAGAAATTTTTCTTATGTCAAATAAGTTTGCACTGTAAAATCTGTATTTGTTGCAGAAATGAATGAAATACATACAGAGTAATGCTGTTTGGGTTTTTTGTTTCACTGTTTGGTATAACCAGAACTGGGAAACTGCCCTTGCAAACAAACCCCCACTTGATGGGAGAGGGGAAGAAGTGGGAGGATGAAATAATTCTGATCATGGTTTTATATATATGAAAATATGTCCTCATTTTGGGGGGGGGTAGTTCTTTAGGTAACTATCTGAAAATTAACTGTAGGAGATGAGAAGCAACAAATGTCTTAACAGTGATGCCTCTGACTTGTGTTTGCATTCCTTTAGTACACTAGATACAGTTGCTAATATTAGGAAACAAAAATTAGAAAGTCTGTAGTCATTAAGGTATTTCAGGTAGTTTTCTATCACACGGTGACAAAAATTAATTCAATGTAACTGTAACACAAAAGCTAACTTCCCAGGGGACTGCTTTAGAGATACTCATTTGTTCTTCAGTGAAGTTGTACAGATTCTGATATTTTTCTCCTTTTCTGAGTATTCAGAGAAAATGTTTCATATTTAATTTGCTTTAATAACAAATAAATGTAGCTGTAGGTTTTGAATCTACCTGTAACTGAATTACAGTGACTTAACTGTACATTTTGTGACATTTGCCTGTACTTTTCCAGCAAATTATACATAATTTCATTTTGTGCAGGCTAATCAGATCTAATAATATCTAATAATATATACAGAAGGTCTAAAGGGCCACTGAAATCTCCAATGAATATGTTTCATCTAGTTATGTTTCATTTGGAGGTCTCATGGCTAAAATCAACATTTTTAAGTTGAAAATAGGTACAAAGTTTTTCATGTACAAATAATGAGTTTCTAGATACTTAGTTACATACTACTAGAAACTCCTGGAATACAGATTGAGCCTCAGCAAGATCATATTTTTCTCAGACTTTTATGTAACAATATATAACTGAAGACCATTATATTAGTTATTCATGATCTAACTGTTGTGAATTAGGGTTTAGCTTTTAGAATGTTCATGCCTACTTTTTAATTATGAGAATTACCTGGTAAATTACCTTCATTTAGCTATTTATGTAATTGTGTTTGAAGGAAGGTGCTTCTACACACAAGCTAGGATCATACTACATGGAGTATTTTATCTGCTTCAGTATGTGAAGTTTGAAATGTGACTGGTTTATATTCAGTTTTTAGATAAATATTTTTATCATGCTTAAAGGTAATTGTATTTAAATTATCAAGAAAGAAGTGCTATAAAGAAATGAAAACAAATGCTTCATGCCATCAGGACACAAGTTTTGACACTCTGTAAGACTTCTTGAAATAAAAAAAAAGGTCCCAAGAGTGAAACCTATTCCAATAGCTCCAAGATACTTCTAGAAAGCATGACTGAAAGGAATCAGAACATGGATGCCATGGAGAGAAGCAGAACTCAGAACATACAGGCTTTCCCTGAGGTAGAGGAACACACACACACACACACATGTATTTCACAATATATAGCATGAAAACTATTTGAATGGGTTTTTTTCCTAGTAAAAAGACTATGTATTTCTTCAGAAAGCAGGCCTGGGCTGCAGATAACTCAGTGGATGTCAAATTCACTTTCAGAGTTGTTCTAGGGAAGTTGTAAAAGCCTTAACTCAGGAGAGGTAGCTGCTGTTTGGGCTTTGACCCTCCACACACACGGGGGAGAGTCAACAAATAGTATGCTCTTAAAAAATAGTACAACAGAAAACAAAATATCTTTCCTGAGAACAGGCCTCAATCACCTCTCCCTTCATCCCTTCCCACACCTCAGCCTGCAGTACTTTCCTTCCTATGAGTTTCTCCACAGAGGTGATTAAAAGCATTTGATTATCAACTATTCCCTGTCTTTGAGCACTTGGATCTGTCACTGCAGAGCCTCACCAGCACTGGAGCAGTGTTCTCTATGTAGGACAACACTGCAAAAACAGGCTCTAAGAGCATTCCATTGCTGATCTTTTCTCTTACATGTGCTGCTGGGAGAGTTCATGAAAAAGAAATATTGTAATACTGTAACCAATGTTCAGAGCTCCAATAGAGGTCCTTCTCTCTATAGGATATTCTGCCTTCTCTATTTCTTGCTTCCCAATGTCCTTTCCCCCCTTCATACACTCTGCATGTCCCCTCAGTCTTGTCTTTTTCATTTCCTCAGACAGAAGCCACACCACATGTTGTGATTCTCAAGATGTTAGTAGACTATAGTAAAACAACAGTTCCACTGTAATCTTTAGAGATCAGGTGCTTAGTACTCCATACAACGCATTAAATATTCATGTACTAGGGATTTATATAGTGGCATTTCAGTTTTTAGTTCCTTTCTTAATACCACTGCAATGCTCTGCTTGCCTTGTTTTGACCACCACAAAACACTGACTTGACATTTACAGAGAATCTTTCATTTTATGTATCTGGTTTTACAGTTCCACATAAATCAGCTTTTCTTAATTGCATCCATATTCATTTCCTATGGCAGCACAAATACTCTGCTAATGCACTTGCTCTATTATACTTTCTTAGGAATCTGTGTCTGCAAGCACTCAATCATTTGGCAAGAACAGGAGCTTTAATTCCTCCCTGGCTTAAATCAGTACATGCTGTGTGTATGTTTGGTTGGGCACGTTGAATGAAGTGGGGGGAGAAGGTAACTCAAAATCTGCACCAGTAACAGACCCCTTCCCCTGAACGGCAAAGCAGTGACCTCCGCTGGCAGCCAGCAGGGCTCTGGGAAGATCTGTTCTGTGACTGAGCTAGCCCCACCTTGGAGATATGCAACACAAGCACCTGCCCTGAAGTAGGCATCTTGTCCCTCAGAGGAAGGTGTAGGTGTGTCACTCACAAGCTCAAGCAGTTTAATCCCTCTGATCACTGATTCTGAAACTGCTGCAACCTCTGCAGACAGCCAAGGCCTGGTGAACACATCAACTGAATCTGAAACCAGTATCAGAATGAGATCCCCAGTTTATCTGCTTTGGGTCTTGTGGGTGAGAATTTGTCTGATCTGAAGTTGGAGGGAATCAGCTTCAGTTTAGGTTTGTCGTTTTTTTGTTTGCTGTTTAGTTTTAAAATCTGAGGCTTTAATGTGAGCCTGCAGTAAAGATGCACCCAGTTGCCAAAATAAGCACTATAATAAAACATATTTTCCAGTGGACTGTGTAGAAAGCCAACTGCAAGGTTGCACAACTTTCTGCATATCAACAGTAAAAAATAATGATGACTAATCAATAATATTTATTAAAGGCCTATCAAGATTCCAAGTACAAGCATGAATTGAATTCTTGGCACAAATGAATTAAATGACAGATTGCCTACTGAGTTCAATAGATTGATGACTTCAGCAACAGCTTTTCAACAGTCACCATTCCAGAGTCATAGGCAAATTTTAACACGAGGATCACTATGCCCAGGGAATACACAGCCAAGAACAGTGCTTCTCAGCTTCATCATTGGTTTATGACATAATACCTCCAAAGCACCAGGATGCACAAAACATGAATAAAGATGCAATCACAGAACTTGTGTAAAGCACAGAAACTTTCTGAGCATCATTTTCTCCTCTGTTCTTGACACATTTTACCTTCTTCCCTCAGGCACGGTGGTCATTTATAACATCTTAAACATTGTGATAGTCACTGTTCAGGGGAAATATACTGGGACTGGAGAGAAGGAAACTCAATCACAACTTTCAGTCCAAAATTACATCTGAAAACTCAGCCCTTGAGAGGAAGGATTTCAACAAAGCATAAGTGGGCAAAGATCATAGAATGGAAGGTTACCCCTGCAGGGTTAGTTGCACTGACTGTTCAGCAGAAACTGCTATCAGTGGTGCAGCATAGTTACAAAAAAACCCAAACAAATGAACAAACCACAAAACAACCAAAACCACCTTGTGTTTGGCTCACAAACTTCTTTCCTGTTTTGACTTTTTTCAAACATGTCGTGCTCCTAGGAGGTGAACCCAGGCAAAACCACAGTTGAGAACTTGAGGTTTCCTGGGAAGCTGAGGATGGTTATCTGCCTCCTAAAATACTGTGCTCTCAGGAAGGGGAAGGTCTGAGCACTAAATGGTACTTCAGATTTTGTCCCAGAACAGGAAAAATCTTGACTGAGATCCTACAGCCACTGCTTGACAATGAATTCTTTGGGGTCTTCTGTCCCACTACTTCTGTGCAACTACTGGGGGAATACCCAGGAAGAAAAGAACCAGATTTACTTACGATGTGGTGAAGTTTCCATCCTGACTGCAATGTGTCTGGAGTCTCCTCTCCAGTCCAGTCTGCCATTCTGCTTGCTCTGTGCAGATGCTGTAAGGCTGGGTGGATCCTGTCAAAACAGTTACCTTACTTAGTGTGCAATGCAGAAGAGGTGAAAAAGGGAATCTGCTTGAAAGTGAAATACTGATGTTAAGGGATATTTAAATTAAAATCAGCACCTTCCATTTAGTAAATGCCACCTGAACAAGGTGTTTCTGAAAGCACTGACAACAGTACCATGCCAATCCTGTGTCCACAGAAAGAATGCAGTTTGTGGAGGCAGTGCTGCATCACCTCCAAAGGACACAGTACTTGACTGACCAGCTTTCGAGTGGAATTTAAGTGTTGATTATGACAGATACATTTCTTATTGGTCTAACTAAAGGATCAGTATTTCTCCTCAAGCTACCCAGCCAGCTAAGCAAACCTATCTTAAGCATCTCTGATCACAGACCTGCTCAATATGAGTATCTTCTTAAAAAAAACCCCAAGGAGAAACAGGTGAGGCTACTCTGTGTCAAGGGAAAGTTCCTCCCTGCTTTTGTCTTGATACAGTCTAAATTTGGTTCCTTGCTGGTGACTTTTCCCAAAGTCATCTTCATGGAAGGTTAGAGAATGCTGACAGATGATGAAGTGTCTAAACAGCATAAGAGCTGGATGGATTAATGGGTCTTTAGACCATTGTGAGACCAGTGATCCTAATGCTGCTGAGGATTAGCTTACTTTTATTTATTATGTATTTAATCATGTTAGGTGTGTAAACCTTTTGACAGTTATCTTAATTATTTTGTATTAAAAATATTAAAAACACAGTACTTCTGCTAAACTAGGCCAATTATGAATCTGGGCACAATTTTGCCCTGAATTGATAGCACAACACAGGTTTAATGACACCTATTCAAGTGGGGAGTGCCAATTGTCCCTTCTCTGGTGTTTCTAGTCTCTTACAATGTCATGATTTACTGATCTTTTTAGTGACAGTTGTCTATTGTAAGAACCAATACCCAATTCTATAGCAGAAAAACTATATTAAAACTATTGTCAGCTTCTGTTGGCTTTGTTCCCTTCACTCTGTACAAACTGCCTGGATGCTCACTGCTTGAATTTTACCTTTAAAATCCACCTTTTCAGATAAATTTTGCACTTATACCATCTTTTTATTCTAACTCGCTGTTGACAGCTGTCACTGTGCAAACCACCATGAAAACTCTCACTGAACTGAATGAGAACTAGACCTTGTCCCTCAGTTGAAGACTGCTTTCCACAAACACCATCTCATCCTTCCCCCTTTCCCAGCCCTGCCATTGCAGGCTTCACCCCAAAGCAGCACGTTAGCTTTCCCTCCACTTGGCTGCACCTTGAGCACCGAGTGGATATTCTACTCTCTGAGGCTCTTCTTTCTCTCCATGTTCAATTCCCTCTCACACCCAATTCCTGTCTCTGAGCTCTCAACATGTTGTTTTCCATACTCTTTTTGGCCCTAATTGCGGACTGGGTACCACTCTCATGGCTGAAAATGCTGTCTCCAGATGGAAATTCCTTGATGTTGTTGATACTGATGAAGTGGTTAGAGGACTCTCTCTCTTCAGCCTAGCGCAGAGGCTTTTTCTGATACACAGCA
Organism: Corythornis vintsioides; assembly: GCA_025447755.1. Taxonomy (NCBI): domain Eukaryota; kingdom Metazoa; phylum Chordata; class Aves; order Coraciiformes; family Alcedinidae; genus Corythornis; species Corythornis vintsioides. Next base: position 44,984 of record JAOEGS010010879.1, read on the forward strand.
AGAAGCTACAGCAAGATACAGAATTGCTCTGATACCTGCACCCAGAATTCAGGACGTGGACCGTACAAAAGCCTCTTCCTACCTGGATTACAACCATTTCTGCTTGTGCTGCTGTACAATACTATGCTTTGCACATACCTTCATGTTGTGGTCATTCCCTTAAGTACCTATCAAATATAATTCCTGCTTTCAGTTGTATCATCACATTCCATTAAGCTAGTTTCCTATAACCTTCAGAGATACTTGCTGTGTTTTCTCTAATTCAGCCCTTAAGATTAGAAAGTCTACGAGTCAAGGATTTGTTTTTCTGGTGCTGTTGCATTTTTACACATTTTTTCTGTTGCTGTTGTATTCTCTTAGAAATTTCTTTTCTATGCATAATAAACCCACAGCAAAGCCCTGAAGTATGGTGGTTACAGATACAGTGAATTCAATGGAACAATACTCTCCAACCTTGCCCATCCTCCAGGCATAACAACCAAATGACCCAAGAATGTCTTGCAGCCTCAAGTCGACAGCAGTGTTTGCCAACTCCCGTTTCTCTTTTCCACTTCTCAGTCGGGCATTCTTCTGCACAACCAAAGCATCAAATGCACATACAACTCTCAGCAGGCGAGGCAGCTGCAGTAGTTACCATCCTTCACCCCAGACCTTCTGCAGTTTATTGTTGTGATTTGCTTTCTCCTTTCAGAAGGAAAGTTTGTGTAACGCTACTGAACTTGGTGTGCTGCAAACATTTCCCCCTTTCTTCTAAAATTGGAATAAATCTTATGAAGAAACGAGGAGTCTGACCTGTACAAGACAAGCTGGGTAAGTAACAGTGTGCTCTAATGCACTACTAATACGTGAGGGCTAAGAAGGGGCCACTGGTAAAGTGAAAGTTAAAGTTTATAAATAGCAAGGTCCTGAAGTTTGTTTGTGGTTGTGCATTTCAGTTGTTACAACAAACCTGGCGTAAGCAAACATGAAGTTAGTCAGTAACTTCGGAAGGTGGTACTGGCTGAACAGCATTTCAGAAATGGTTCCCAACAGACTTTCTTAATTGCACCATCAAGGAAAAAAACACCTACCCTTGGATTACAAACTGAAGTTATTCCAGGAAAGCCCAAACTGGTTTTCTTTGTTTTCCTTAGTTGAGACACATCTCCCAGACGTTTATGGCAGGGGAACTTTTAACCTCAGTTCTAGAAACTCTTGTAATGCTAAACGGGAAGCTTTGGTTTGTTGGTTGGTTTTTTTTCAGGTAAGTTTTCTATATTTCCATTCTGTGACTGATTCTTACAACCACTAACGTGCAGGTACCAAGGAAGTACCTGGTGAATGAAGGTGTGATCTGCAGTGACCAAGAGCAGGCCTCTGAATTCTGCCAAGCCAGAAACTCTGGGAGCAAATACAACAGGAGGCTGCGACGCGGGTGACAGCGGCTGCTGCGGGAACCGGGACAGACAGTGCTGGACACACTCCCAGGCTTCCGTCACTGCAAATGCAGGAGATCCTTGAGCTTTAGGAACTCTAAGTAACTTACAGCAACTTTTCTATGCTTTTATACTTCAGGCAATGGACTTCTCTTTCTAGTATTGTAAAACTCAACTATAATCCGTGTCACTCTGAACAAAACCGGGTCTGAATGCTGCGGATGGGAGGAATTGCACGTCCCTTCATCTGTAAGAGTTGTGTATTTTTGAAGTAACAAAAGCCATTGGTCCCCTTCACTTGTAGAGGGTTTTTTACTAGCTAAAATACTTCGCTATACGTTTACTTAGCTATAGAACTGGGCTTTGTATCAGATCTTAAGCATCTTTGCCTTGATCCACACGGAAGAATCCACGCACGTGGAGTCCCGCCATGATCCCGAGGTTGCTCCTCTGCGCAGGCGACTGTCTGCTGCTGCACACGACGCCGTGAACACGTCCGCACCGAGCGCTCCAAGCCAGGCCGTGCAGCCTCCCTTGGGCGACCGAAGCCCAGGGAGGGTCAGTGAGGGTCTGAGGCAGCGGCGGTGCGTGAACCGGCCACGCCCTTCGTCACCTCGCTGCGCCTCGCCGACGCTCTCGCAACGGCTCGAGGACCAATGAGGCCTCAAGACGGGCGTCGCCTAATTCGAAGCCTCCCGCGCTCCGGCCGAGCCCGGCCTGCGGCTTACCCCGGCTGCGGGAGCGGCGGCGCTGCGGGAGGCTGCGGGAGGCTGCGGGAGGGCACCACCGCGGCCCTCGCGCCGCTGTCCATGGTGTGAGGCGCGGCGCGCGCGTGAGGCGCGGTCCTCGGGAAGCGCCGCGCGCGGGGGTGTCCCCGCCCCGCCCCGGCGGCGCGCGGAGCGGCGCGAGGCGGGCGGGCTCTCGGGTGCGGCACGAGACTGGGTGCCCGCCGCCGCGCGGTCACGTGCGCGCGCCGCGGTCACGTGGGCGCGGCGCTCGCCAGGCGCGTGCCCCCGCCCCGGCGGCGGAGGCCCCTCAGGACAGGATGTAGTCCCGGCTGGGGGCGGCGGAGGGATAACCGGGCGGCGTCAGCTCCCTCTCTCCGGACACAGCCGCAGGGCGCGGCGCCTCCTAGCGGGGCCGGGGTAGATCCCACCGCCGGCGGCGGCGCCGGCTCCCTCCGTCTCTCTCGCGAGAGGCCCCGCTCCTTACCGCTCGGCGGCGTTATGTAACCCGCCCGCCGCTGCCGGGGCGCGGCCCGCTGTGGGGGGGAAGTGGGGGGGGATGGCGGCCGAGACACCGGGAATCCACCGGGGCTCGGACCCTATCCCCCCCGGGGCGCGCCCCCTCCCCTACCGCCGGACAATGAGTCCCGTATGCTAATGAGATCCTCGCGTCACTTCCGCTCTTTCTCGGCCGCCATCTTGGCCAGGGCAGGTTCTGGGCAGGAGGGACCCGGCTGTATTGTCTGCAGGGCGCCCAGGGAGCCCCCCCCCCCCCCCCCCCCCTCCCTTCCCGCCGCCCCACACCCCCCGCCCCGGGGACCGGCGCCAGGGGAGCCGCCCCCCGCCTCGCCCCCCCCCCCCCGGGCCCCGCCCCCCCAACGCCCCCCCCCCCCACCCCCCCCCCCCCCCCCCCTCCCCCCCCCCCTCCCC
>JAOEGS010010882.1:0-27952 GCA_025447755.1 Corythornis vintsioides
ACACTTCCTGACTGAGCAGAGACCTGTCAACTACAGACTTGTTTAGAGAAACTCCAAAAGTTGTTAACCAGCCCCCTCGGAGAAATAAGAACTAACAAAGTTCTTTGGGACACTCGGACTCTCTCCCTTTTTGTGCTATTTCTCCCAACCTCCTCTTTTCCAGGATTTTGAGACAAGGTATTTTACACACAGTAAGCCTGATCCCAGCTTACTGAGAAAGTTACTCATAGGGGTAAAGACAGCTAAACTGGATTAAAAGGATAAAGTAATTCTGATTTTGCACTGAAAAGACAAGTAAATTTGTTTGCCCACTAGAAAAAGTTGAGCAAGGCCCCTCCCCTCCAGATGAGAACAAGAGGCAGAGAGGTGGTGTCAGGCCTGCACGATGTCTGGGGTAGGGGCAAAGGCAGCTCATCACCCAACCTCTTGAACATGAGCATCCAGAGAGGGACACAGAATAGGAGTTTACAGTTTGCAATCATAACCAGCATGAACAAGGAAATCAACCAAAAAATGAGTGAAAAAAACACAGTACACAATATCCAGATCAAACCCTGCCAGCTGACCCTGAATGCCAAAGAGGTTTTGTCAGGGGTATTTCTACAGCTGGTAAAAATAAACACATTAATAAGTAAGTATTTTTGTATACCCTGGAAACACTCCTGATCAATATGCGGCTTGCTACCATAGAGGCTTTTTTTTCCTTCCACCCAACAGAAACTCATGACAAAGGAAAGCACATCTCATTTATGAACTTAGCTATAAATACTTTTGCTAACTGCCATTTAGGAATTTCATTTCCTGCTTGAGCAAGTCCTGTTGAAAGAGGCAATTACCAAATTTGTTTCTAGTTATAGAAATAGATGTTTGTCACTGCCCACATCTGTTTCGACAGACAAATTGCCAGTCATGGACACTCCAAGGAGAGCAAGTGCTCCATCCAGGGAGGGCTTTGCCACCTCTCCAGAACGCTAACAGCAATTACAGGGTTTGCAATTCCAGCTTCATCTGAGCCCCTTCTCCCACTGCAACAGAGCTGCCTTGTACTGATGGGACACCTGCCGCCTCAGAGTCAGCCACAGACACCTGCACTACGTCACCAAGAGCTGCCAGCAGTGCCAGCTCCTGCTCCTGCTGCTGTGGAGACACTAGGAACATGCATTTCATTAGTCACCAGGCCCATCAAAACAAGGCAACTTTAATTCAGCAGGTCACGAGGACCCAGGACGCTGCGCTGTTGTGTGCACAGAAAGGAAGGCAGCAGCAGAGCGTTCTCCTCGCCTGCAAAGGAGCAGCATTAGCTCTGCGTGGGACACCCCACTGCCAACAGCCAGCAGCAACGTCACATGGGTGCAGAGGCAGAGGTTTATGGCTGTCACCAGAATGGAGGACAGCCTCTCCAGCTGGATGCTGCATGTACCAGGTTTTACTGTCTCTCTCTCCCCAAAGTCCTCATTTCCACCTCCCTTCACACTGGATGTCCTCTAGAAAGTTTCCATTTTCATTTGTTCCTGGGAAAACCATTAATTGTCTGATTCCCATTTTGCTCTCCCATGGCCCTACCACAACCAGCTGTGGCTCAGGTGCCCCAGTGCCAGCATCGAAGTCCCAAGTTCTCTGGGATCAGCGCTGAAGCAGGAGCTCCCTGAGAGGGACACATGGACAAGCAGCAACATCCATGCAACAACCTTGACCCAAGCACAACACCCATCAATTCATACCCAGTGCCCTGCTCAAGGACATGGTGAAGCAGCAGAGAATCCATGAAGCTGTATCCAGAGAACCTCTGCTACCCCCACACTGCCTTGCTTGGTATTCGGAAGCAGTGTTGGAGACCCCACTGTGCCCTCGTCCTCAGGTCATGACACTGTAGCTCCCCTGGGGGCTTTGGGACATGTGCCCCCGGGCAGCAATGCCACAGGGGCTGCCCCGGCTCGCAGACGGGTGTTGAAACACAGATTGAGCAAGTTGACCAAAGCCACACAGGTCATGACAAGGCTGGAACGCGACCTTATTTCCTCAGCACCATCCAGGGAGTGATCAGTCCAATACCTCTCCCTTCTCTGCTTCTTAAGCGCCATTATCGTCTATATCATTTTGCAGCTTTTGCTTACAAAAGGAGTGACCTTTCACAAGGTAAGTTACTCCCACAGAACAAGGACAATCTTAAGTTACAGACATAATTATGCACTGCAGAAAAAAAAATATGCAAAACACATGCAAATGCTCAGACACGCACAACTGCGTTTGGTCACTGCAATATTCAAGCTCAGTTCTTGAACTGGTCTGAACACCACCAGATGGGAGAGAATTCATGTGCATGCTCTCACACAGTGATGTGAAAAAAAAGAGTTATATTTATATATATATATACACACACACACCAGAGCAAATGGGGGAGGTGAGTAAAACCGCCCCAAATCTGACAAAATTAAAGGTAATAAATTTACTTCCACCTCAGCTGTAGCAACAGCCGGAGAAAGATTTTAACTCCTACAGCAGATATGCTGAAGTCTGAGTTTTGTTGTAGCATTTTGCATTTATGAGGTTTTTAAGTACGCACAAAAAGAGAAGCTGCTCTCCCACGTAAAGCCCAGCAGAGACGGATTTCAGAGCCGAAAGCAGCACTGGGTTCCCATGTCCTCCCCTCGCCGGGCTGAGCCCAGCCTCCCCATCTCCTGCACATCTGCGTCCCATTGTCCCCAGCACCCCCGTCCAGCCCCCAGACGGCAGATTGATGACACGGGGCGGCAGTGCAAAGCCGACCCCCGAGGTCAGCCCCGACAAAGGGGTTTGGGGGCGGCTAGAGGGAAGAGGCCGCGGGGGCGAGGAACCCCCCGGCTCGCCCATCCCCTCCTCAGAGGCGACTTTCTAGCCCAGCTTTTCAAGCCTCCTCGGCGGTCCACCCGCCACCTGCCCGCGGTGCCTATGGGGCGACGGGCGGGCGGCCCGGCCCCGGGAGCCGAGCGGCAGCTGCCCCCGCACCGGGGCGAAGGCGGCTGCGGGAGGGGTAAGAGCGGAGGGGAGGATTATCCATGGACACAGACTGTCCCCTTTTCACTGCGTTTAACAATCAAGCAGTAGCTATAGCAACGGGGTTAATTAATGCATCCGATTTGCATAACTAAAACTCCGAACCCATTCAAACCTCGCTGATATTTTCATTCTTAAACCCGGCCCGCAAGGCTGTGCTCTTATGGCGAGGGGAACCCAAACAAACAGAGCCATACACGCCCGCACCGCTACACGCAGAGCGGAGCGGGTACCCACGGGACGTCGCACGGCGGCACCCGGCACAAGCCGCCCCTCGGCCGCGGCTCCCGCAGCCCGACCCGCCGGCCGGGCTCCCGAGGCCGTTCGCTCCACATACCTTCATTGCCCCCAAAAGCATTGTTAGCATTTGCAAATAAGCATGCGGGAAAAAAAAGGAAAACGGGGGCTGAAGTGCCCTTGAAAAAAATAAAACGGGGGGAAAAAAGTGATTTTCAGAGATGGATTAAAGCACATTCCAGGACAGAGGGGTAAGGAGATAGGCAATGTAAAGGTTTCAGACTATCGTATAACCAGAGGGGGAAATGTCTTCTCACCACAAACATGCATCTGCATGATGTCTAGACAGTCATAAAAAGGGCAATTAAAGTACTGCAGGCTGCAGTAAGCTAATGTCTCCTCTCCCAGTCTAAACAGTTGAAACATACTGTAGTAACTTTGAAAAAAATAATAAAATAAAATATATAGGATAAAAAGACAAGCTTGTAAGGAAAAATGTTTTGAAACTCAGTTTTAAACAAGCCAGTAAATTAATTCAACCTTGTCAAATCTTTGCCTTATAACATATCAAATATTCCGCCTGCGTCCTGTCTAGACTGCGATAACAAAGGGCATTTAAAGCCCTGCAAGATGCGCTGACAGAGTAGCCATTTAAAGATGCAGTATTGCTTTCTCCATCTAAAACGATTTGTCAGATGGAGTTAAAATGAAAATGATAAGTAATCACTCTGGTTCAAAACCATTACAGAAGGAAAAAAAAAACCCAACAAAAAACAAAACACAAAACACCCACAGCTCATCCATATAAATCCCACTAAAATTATTCCCATGTATCATTCCAGTGGGATTTGTTTGTCCTTTTTTTTTTTTCAGTATATGTGTTTGTTTCTTTTATATTTTGTTAAGCTGAAATGTCACTAGTGTTCTGCAGCACATGCATTTCTAAATAGGAGCGTATTAAGTTTGAAAAAGCCACCTCCAAGCATCATTTGATTTATTGATATAAAATGACGACTTGTGGAGATACAGCATTGTAACTCCAAGGGTTAACACTGAAATATTTTTATTTACTTAAAAGCAAAAGAATAAATGATCTCACATAAGATAAACTGGCCAGTCTCCACCACTGATACAGTTCAGCTTGGGCAGTCACACTGTCCTCATTAGAGCAAAAGAGAAAAAGTCAAAGCTAACTATTAGTTTACTGAAAGGGGACAGTTTTCTGGAAAAGGCAAAACCAGATATAATCCTGTCTAACATAAGAAACATTCTACTCCCTTCCTGAACTTAAATCAGCTGTTGGAGAAACAAAATCTCAAAAAAAACCAACCAAACCAAACCCAACCAAAAAAAAAAACCAAAACACAAAAGATAGCTGATCTGGCTTAACAGAGCAGCCAATGCTGCCCATGACAGAGAAGGTGCCCCTACAGCTACCCTGTCTGCAGCTACCTTTAACCCACTGCCAGCCTGGATTTTAAAGCTGTCATCACAGGGCATGGCCAGGTGCCCCTGGCAAGAGAGGGGGACCAGAGTGTGCCCAGCCCCAGGTCCAACTGCACCACACAGTTGCTTCTGGGGGTGGGGTGTCAAAACCTGGTTGACTGCAGTCTCTGCTCCTCACCCTATAGCATCCCACCACCACATCATCTGCACCTCCCTCTGTCTCCCCACCCTTGTTTCTTAATTATTATTTTAATAAGACTGTTTCCAACTTCACTGTTCATTCCGCAATAGCCCAAGGGCTACAACTGTTCATTAGACAGAATTTCTGCTTTAATTGCACTGACACAGATGTGTAGGTTATCTGGAAGAAATTACTAAAATGAGCAGTAAAGAATGGGGCTGGATGCTTTTCTTCCCCTATGGAGTGTTTAACTTTATTTCACCCCTCCACGCAGCACCATTCTGTGCACTGCAGGTTTGCAGAGGCTCTATCCCCAGACGGCTCCCGTGGAGTGTACAGGTGCCCCCTGCTCCTTACGCTGCACCAGGAGTTACACCGGATGAGTGCAGGTTTGGCCCCAGGGCTGCAGACACAAGCGCTGGAGGGACAGACACCGCTGGACTGACCAGGCTGTGCCTCACAGCCCCTCCACACATGCAGTGAGCAGAGCTCAGCACCAGCCCTGCTGTCCCAGGAGAGGAGTGACTGACACCTGCCCAGTTGACATGTTCCCACCACAGCCAAGCAGATGCCCCATGTCCCAGCTGTGTGCCCCAGGCAGTGCAGTCAGTGACATTCACCTGAGAGTGAAGTATCTGAGACCACCAATAAAGCTTTAGGTGAGAAGTTCAAGCCCTGGCCTGACTGTAACTTGTGGGGTTTCCCATAAGGCTATAACAGCATCCCTGATGAAGGCTGGGCTGCAGTAACCCTGTGTGCCTGTGTTCTCACAGCTTTCAGCTACTCTGGAATCACAAGCCCTTGGTAAGACACGGAAGCACTGAACCCCAGCGAGACAGGAGACAATGCCACCACTGCTTGTGCCTATATCTGCACTGGTGCCAGGTGCCAGGACTAGGGTGGGAAACAGGCTCCCTAAGTGCCCCCTTACCCTCTGCAAAGAGGTAAATCACGAGACACAGAAAATTGTCACCACTTCTTGTAATCAACAGTATCCAGGCTTCAAACATGCCATGGCTGTGCAGCTGTCAAATCAGCCATGGAGTTTACACGAACTTCCTCTGCAATCCATTTTGGCAAAAGCCAGACACATAATAGCCCTGGACTCACGAAGAAAGAGCTGCCAGTGTTAGTTCTATTTAAAACCTCTATTTGAGCTTCATACACTCATTCTTTACACATAATACACATGCACATACACACAAAATGCAGAAGTGAGCCAGATCCAGCAGCATCTCACTTCAAGAGCACTGCCTAATAGCCATTTCAGGTTTTGGCTCACTGTTATTATTCAACAGATTTTAATTCAATAATAAGAAGTATGAACATGCCAATATTTTGTTATGTCTTCTTGCCAGGAAGAAGAAAAAAAAAAACCACCAAAAAAAAACCCCAAACCCAAAAGAAACCCAAAAAAAAACCCTCAGAAGAAACCATGCAAGAAACTTGCTACCAACTTCTTTATTGAGCCATTGACTCCCCACTTTCTTCTCCCCTCCCACCCCCCTCCCCCCTAACAGCGAGGGGCTGCTCTACTGAGCAGCAGCACAAAGCACCCCCCAGGCCAGCTGAAGGCTGAAGCTGCCTGAGCACTCAGCCAGCAAGGGTGGGCTGTGGAAGTGGGAACAAGGAGATGTACATCAAGGGTTCAAGTCCTATTTCTGAGTATGTCAAAATGCCATTAAAATGGTCTCGTTAAGCAAAACTCATCAAAGGAGGAAAAAAAAAAAAATTCATAAATGCTTCATGTCAAAAAAGTCTGCATTAAGGGAAAAAAACCTTTCCTTTGTTGCTAGGGGACTTTCTTGCTTTGTATCTGCTGAAAACTTTTAAAATTCCACCACTGCATTTTAACAAAACCCTGAAACTGAAGCATCTAATGCTAAAAATCAAGAGACAGAACACTCCAGTTCCATCCTTCATTTGCAAGTGCTTTGCTCAGTCCCAACTTTGTTTTGTATCTTGGTCCTCGATGTTTTTTGGCAGTTTGCTCCAGACTTACTGGCAAGGGCTAAAAGGTTTCTATTTAGCTGGTGTCAGCTGAGCATCTGTGCCTGCAAGAACTGGAGTGGGGGTGATCCCGACTGCATTTCAAAAGCACATTTCTTTTTGGGAGCTGCCACAATAATTTTAAATCTAAATGTGTTTGGGTAGCAGGGTGATTCCCTCTGGAGGGCTCCCTGCTGCAGGCCGGAGTGCAGCACCCGATTCCAGGGAGGATTCTTGACCAGTGGAGGGGAAAGAATCTGGGAACTCTCCCTAACCTGTGACCCTGATAACAAAAGGCAGGGAGAGCGTCTAGACCTCCCGTCTGACGGGGAGTGAAGGCGAGTATTGTGCTGTCTGGGCCAAGGCAGGCAGCAGGCGCTGCGGGACAGAAGCAGCTGAGCAGCCCGCAGCACCCAATGGGCATCGCCCCAAAATGCACCGGTTATCCGGGCCAGGGGGAGGCCACACACTGCTCGCCCTTCTCCCCGGCACAGGGTTTAGCAGTGGTTTTCAGGGCAGCTCCCAGTTGCCAGAGCAGTTGGACCAGTGGACATGAAGCAGCAAATCCAATTTCCAGTCAGATCAGCACTAGGCTTCCCGGTGCCTCCGTATATTTCACACATACTGTCCTTGCATTCCCAAATACAACTACCCCGCAGATCCAGCTCCGAGTGGATCCCTAACAGAAGAAATAAAAAACAACCCTCCTTCCACAGAGCCTCTCTGTCTCAGTTAAAAGAGCACAACCCAAAATGTTCCCTTCTCTCCACCAAACCTAGAGATCAGAATGAAGTCAAGGCCCGGATCTACAAACCGGGACCCGGGAAAAGCCCCTTGGCTCCTCAGTGTTGTAGGTCCCCACATACAAAAACACAAATACCCTAAATAAATGCTGGAGCTAATGGCAGGTTACTGCCGGGGAACTGTACGAACAGAAAACAAAAGACCTATTAAAAAGCCCTCCTTCATCTCTGCCAGACAGAAAACACTATTACCCAGTACTTGAAAAGATGCATTAAATGAGAGAGCAGCGGGGGTTTAAGGACACCCCTGGCAGAGCAGCAAGGGGAAGTGCTCCTGGCCAGCTGCCCCCATGCACCCTCAGGACAAGGTTTTCCCAGAGATGCTCCCACGCCCTGGCCGTGCCCTTGGCCGTGCCTTGACCATGCCCTGACCATGCCCTTGGCCATGCCCTGACCATGCTCCTGCAGGCAGCAGGAGCAGCACCTGCCCCAGGCACTCCCAACAGACAGCAGGGCTGGTCCTGCACCAGAACAGCCTGGGCTGTGAATCAGAACTTCTGGCAAAACCATTAGTTTCACTCATCCCGAAGTATAACTACCTCCTAGAAACCAGGTCTTCCGCCAGAAGATGTGCTCCAATTTTGCTATATAGACGGTGAAACTAGAGGTACCCACATGCACAGAGGTGGTGGCACTGGTGCAGTACCACCCTGGGCATCAGCAGAACTCAGCAGCACTCACCCAGGACCTGAAACCCTGGGTGCAACCAGCAGCCACCTTCGATTACTGCAGGGGACCATCCATCCTTCTGCCACCTACTTCCAGGAGTTACAGCCTGATGCTAAGCAAAACCAGCCCCTCCACCTGAGGTAGCTTATATAGCCATTAATAGCCCATCCCTTTTTCTAAGGAAACAGCTGATGGTGAACACAGAGTTCAGAGCAAGAGAGGACTTTAATTACCCTGGTAGCCATCTGATGCTAATCCTTCACTGACAAGCTCTACCACATCCATACTTTTTTACCTGAAAGAAAGGGAAGGGCAGGGGCTTTTTTTCTCCCCCTGCCTCCATCACTTTCTTCCCCATTTTCAAAACATCATGCCTCCTACAGCAACTCTTTCCTCAGGTGCTCCAGGTCCCCAGGGCCAACCAGGCACCACGGCTGCCTGCAGAGTGGGAGCTGCAGCAGGACACTGCATGGTGGCACAAGGTAAGATGTCACCACCATACACCTGCAGTCTCAGAGAGGTCCAGCACAAACTTCCTTGCAGCTTGGCACCTGCCATGGCAGCAGCTCATCTTCTGACAACTGCATGTGATTTATTTTTGGTACACATGCACAGGGAGACTGAGAGATCCTACGCTGGGATTTTATCAGCAGTATGCAGCTATGGAAACAAACCCATTTAGACTAATAGAACAAACTCCCCAAACCCACAACAATAAGGAATGATGCATATGGGCATTTTCACAGGGGAGAGTTGCAGTGAATACAGAGCATGACCCAGCTTCTGGCAAACAGGGACTTCAAAGTCTGTATGTCCACTCAGAATTCACTCAAACCTCTAAGCAATCAATAGACCAGACTTTTCATCTAGCTGCCTTGTGAATATTGTTTTGTGAAAACTCTGCCCTTTGATTTTAAAGGGTTCACGTACTTCATCTCCTCCTAAATCAGATGAATGGCTCCTTGGTGAGGGCATCTCCTCTTCACCCTCTGTACCCATTCCCAGCTACTCTCTGTGGGAAGCAGGAAAGCTGACAGAAAACCCAGTAGAAATTGCAGCACCCCTTCTTGGCCCCCATGGGGAGGTTGGCAGCATCTGACCATGCTCCAGCGCACAGCTCTAGGCAGAGTGTGGCTCAGCCAAACTGATCCCCTCTTAGCAGGAGAGAGAGATCCACGGCCTTTACAGAAATTCATGAGCCTGGCATTCATGCCAGAGACATCCAGGGGTTACCAGGAAGATGGTGGAATAGTTTACTAAACCAAGAAAAAAAAAAAAGTCAAACAAAACCAATGAAAGTTAAACCTTGAGTCAGTCTCAGGTGGTGCTCCCTGCCCAGGGTTTGTGTTTTGCCCCCTCCCGTGTGCAGAGCTTCAACCCAGGCGGCACAGTGACAGGCACGGGCATCTCTCTCCGAGGGTCCCGGCTCTGGAGGCAGCACCAGGGCACTCTGGGATGAAGTGGGTGGTGGTAGTGGCCGTGTCTGGCAACGCTGGCCCAGGCTGTAGCTGCAGACAAGGACCCAGACAACAAAGGCGAGGCAAAAAGCCATCTGATAGAGGCAGCCGTGTCTGGCAGACCGCGGCTTGCAGAAGCCCAGGGAGACTTTCTGGCCGTGCACCGATGTCTGCAAACACGGCTCCTCGCTGGCACACAATTAAGCTAGCAGCAAGATCACCAAAGTGTCCTACACCCAATTCCAACTAGTATCCATTAGGATTAAAAACCCTCAAAGAGTACAAGAGGGTGTCAAAAGGAGCAAGCAACTGTGCGGGGGACAACTCGACAACAACAAAAAAAATTAGATTTAATTTTCTGTTATTTATATTCTAAGAAAACCGCATGTTTTCACTTGCATCTTCGCCTGCCTCCCCGAGGCACAAACACACACACAAAATGGGACAGGGCAGACGAGGGAAAGCAGGAAGAGCAGCACAGCAAGAACACATCCCTGCTCAAACGCTTTCCTAAAACCCAGGACAAGAAAACGAGTGCAAGTTTTACACCAGCCGAGCAACAGCAACACTTTTTGCTAATGTGAAAACACCCCGAGCTACGTTGCTGAAAGCAGTGACAGTGGGGCTCCCTCCATGCACCTGCTTTACCTGCTGAAATCTGCCATTTCAGGCATTAATATCAAATAAATATAAATAGATTACTGACTGCTGCAGGACAGTTTCCCTGTGGACTGGCATCAGTGTCCCAGCAGCGGGGCTGCACCATGCCCCACACGGACCAGCCTTGTGCTCCTGCTGGTCCCCTGCTTGTTATGTGCACCATCATAATGCTGCTGGTGGGGCCAGTGGTGTCTTACAGTTTGCATAAGCAAGGATCATTTTTTTTGTGCAACCAAATTGTGCATTGGTCTCAAAACAAAGCAATTGAAATAATTCTTTTTTTGGTCTTATTTTAGATTAGGACTTTAGTAACAGATGCTTGATAAAAGCCTGATGAATGATTTGTAGGCATTATAAACATGTTAAAGATCTGAGTGTGGTTATAAGCCAAGGTCATAAGCTCTATTGACTTCCCATGCTCTATAACAATTGATTAGCCATTTATTAAAATCATGTATTTATCACTTGTTAACACTTTATTTACTCAGTTCTTCCCCAGCAGGCTTGGGACATTACATTTGAGCAAAGCCACCTTACTTCTGAGGTACTCTCAAAAACTCAATTCTTAATTTAGAGAGAGACCCATTAAGGGTTACCACAATGTCTTTTTAAACCAGCAAAGGCTCTTCTGCAAACAGGTTCAGCTCAAATCCACCAGCCTGGTTCAACAGGGCTTCTGATGCCTTGTTTTGTCTGCCCTGAACATGGGCAGCTCCTGCCACACTCAACAGAAGTTTGACAAACCATGACTTAAAAAGATTGAGGTTGTCAAACTACTCTCTCAAAATATAGTAAAGGTTTGTTTTGTTTTGTTTTTTTTTCTCAATGTAATGCTGTTCATTAGTTTGCCAGAGTAACAAATGGAAGAGTGTTTGTGCTTAAAAAGACATTCAGTTTTTGAAGATGTTTCTACATTGAACAGCAGGAGAAAAAAATGACATCTAGGTTTAACAAGTGCAGCCAACCCTCAATGGACAAGAAAATGCCAGGTTTGCACCAGCCTCTGGAGACACCACTGCAGCCCCCCCTGCATCCCAAACAGCAGGTTCTTGCTGCTCTCAGGGCAAGGCAACGTACCACTCGTTTTGTCAGGCGAGTAACCAGGGTGTTTATAGTACAGCAGCTGCAATCATGCAATCAGCCTTCATAATTAGAGCTTGGCAACTCTTGAAATACTTCACTTACCCAGTTTACCTGGAAAGGTGCGACCTAAACATTCAGTGCCTGGAGATATTTGAAAGAAAAACAAAAAGCATCCGTCAGTGATGGGAGCCACCTCCGACCAGCTGCAACACACACCCCAGCTCCCCTCCTGGGGACCCATTACTGAAGAGCTCCCCCATAGCCAACCATGGTTGACCTCTGCATCCAAGCCTACCACATCTACCATAGCCAGGAGTACCACAAGCACTACAAGCTGGATCTCACCCCCACATGCTTTTCCCACACCAGAAGCTGCAGCTCGATGTCCCATTCCTCTCCAGCCATGCCACTGCACAGGCTTCCCCAGTTCCCATCAGGCCAACTTGCCTGATGACATGCTGAAGCGTTATGAAGGTTTGAGAAGTTCTGGGAATCACTGTGCCCACCCCAGAGATCTTCCCACTGCATCCAACAGTTCCAGGCCACCTGTCTGTAGCCCCAGATAGTGCTGTGTGCTTCAAGGTACCAGTGGGCTTTGCCATGTGCTGTCTCCTCTGCAAACACTCATAGCTGAGCCCCACATGCTGCTGAGCTTTGGTGCAAGCTCAGGATTTCATCAAACCCCATTCCCAGACTCAGGGCAGAGGCTGTGGGGTGCTGAAGAGGAAGACCAATAGAAAAATCTTGCCCAAAACCCTAGATGCTATGCCCAGCAGATGTATTTTCAAGGAGCAGTGCACAAAACATTTTGGAAAAAAAGACAACTCATGAGTTCTCTGCCACCCATCAGTGAGCAGTGCACTGCTATCTTCAAAACTAATGGGATGATCCCCCCCAAGCCCACCAGCACCACTTCAGCACCAGACCACCTGCAAGCCACTGCCAGCTGGATGAGTGCCCTGCATTCCCCCAGGGGATTTCACTGGAGAAAACCTCTGTACCCGTCTTTTTTATGAAGCCTGTAAGAACTGTCTGTCACTGATAATGGTTAATTGGTGCTAATTAGTACCTGCCACAGTCTGATGCCAGAGGAATCCTACTGGCCTATAAAAGTGTCCTTTAACCCAAGAGCAAGGGAGGCTCCTGGTTGCCAGACACACCAAGCCAAGGCTGCTTCAGCTCACATATCACCTGCTCCTCACACCGCTCCTGCCTCTGCTACAGGTGCGAGAGCAGGAGAGCAGGCTGGGAGGTTCAAGGGTTTGTATTATCACACCACTCCTAAATAAAGCTTAAAAAATTCACCCCATATACCTGAGAGGACAGAGCTAAGAAATTATCTCAACCCAGAAAAAGCTTACGGGTCAGGGAGTTGCTGGAGTGGATCCAAAGAAAGGCAACAAAGCTGGCAAAAAGTCTGGCAAACAAGTCTTCTGAGAAGCCACGAGGGACATGGGGTTGTTTAGTCTGGAGAAAAGGAGGCTCAAGGGAGACCTCACTCTAGACAGCTACCTGACAGGAGGCTCTAGTGAGGCTGAGGTCAGTCTGTTTTCCCAAGGAGCAAGCGATAGGACAAGAAGAAACAGCCTCAAGTTATGCTGGGGGAGGTTTAAGTTGCCATGTAGATGTGCCAAGGGACATGGTTTAGTGGTGGACTCGGCAGTGCTGGGTTAATGGTTGGACTCAATAATCTTGAAGGCATTTTCCAACCTAAATGATTTGATGATTCTATTCTATGATTCTAAATTACTGCAGCAGCTAAAAAGATTGGGATCCACAGGCTCGGAGTCAGCTCACTGACTTTAAGTCAGGCTGATTTAGAGGAACGAGCTCAGATACATGGAAAATCAATGCTTCGTGCGTGGGAGGCATTCACAAGTGGCCATGCAAACGTGCAGCATCGCCTGCATTCTCACGGGCAGCTGAGAGCCTCCACACGCATGCACACCACCACTGCTGCCCGCGGGAAGGGGCACCAACATGCACCACAATGGCTCAGCCAAACACCAATGAGTGGCAACAGGCTGTGACCTTTGCCTCCTCCTTTTCCTTCTCCTCCTCCTCGCTTCTCCACAGCCAGCTCACTCACTGCACAGAGCCCAGAAAGGGACAGAAGGTTGAAAAGGAGTCAAAGGCCAAAAGAAGAGCAGAGAGTGAAAAAAGAGTGGCAGGGCAAAAAAGGGGTAGGAGGCCAAAGTTAGAGGTTGATAAACAGAGCGGCCGTGCCCTCAGATGTCCACATCAGCATCACTCCTTCTCCACTTATATTTCCGTAAGGGTAGAAAGCAGCAGCTCCCCCCAACACTGCTCCACAGAACAAGCAGTGCCCTGCTGACTTTCAGCACTGTGCACACAGGCGTGCGACACCCTGTGCACACACGGGCACGTCATCCCAGCACAGGATGGCTCACCCAAGATGTTTTGGCAATGCCCTGAGATGTGTGTGAAAAGCGAGGCACTGCAATCAGGTGGGATTTTAGGACTTCTCTCCCATCTCTGATGTCACCTGGCTCTCACATGCTCATATGTGGCCTTTTGGTTTAGCCAGACTGCTGAAGTTTGCATTTTGAAAATTTTTTTAATGCAAATGTGAATTTGCACTTAGTGCTGTAAACTTGACCAGAGCCACCCTCAACAGCCCTCACTTCCTCCATATTGACATAACTTTATGCAGACAGCAGCAGGGAAGAGATACAGGAGTGGCTGAGCAGCCGGAGCATATTCCCTGTGGATCAGTGCCCAGAGCCCTTCTGCAGCCACAGTCCTGCCAGACGACTCCATGTGAAGGGTGGCTCACGCTGTCTGCCTACCAGCAGCAAGGAACCAGTAATTATACTGGCTGGACCAACACCTGCTAGTGGTTTTGTCTTACACTGTTTGTGCAACCAAATAGGCTGCCAAGAAAACAAAGATGTACTTAGTCTAAACAGGTGAAAACATGAAACAGGGAACGGAGCCGCCGTGTTTGCCTCACGACGCCTGTGCACAACACATGCTGGAAAATGATTTTTAGTTTTGCCTGCAAGGAGGCTCCAAAAGCAGGTAAAAGCATTTCATGCACTGAAAAGACAAGTCTTTGCAGTAAGAGTTGAGAATAGGACTGCTGATCCCAGAGTCCAGGCTTATGGATCTGGCCTCACACTAGTGCACGACACATGGATGCTCTTTGCTGGGCTGAAACACCAATGCCAAAAACCCCGGCTTGCCGGCAGCACGGACAGAAGAGTCCTGCTAAGCTAGGCATCCCATGTAGGACGTGGCAGCCCTTGCCTGTCCAGGGCTGCCTGCATGTCAGAGCTGCTCCCAAAAAAAGCACAGAGTGAGTTTAGGGCAGAACTGCCTATTACTCTGCCAGGGTCCACACCAGCAGGGGACTGAACCCCTGCACAGTGATTCTCATTCACAGAACTGGAGTTTGGCTGTGAGGTGGGGAGAGAAAATACCCTGAAGGACCAAGGGCAAAGACCTCACAGGAACAGTCAGGCCAGCCTCAGTCTTTGCTGCCTTTCTGGAAGGCAGGAAAGCCAGGATCAGCTCCTAACTGAAACAAGTCACACCCAAGATACACTCCCCCGTTGGCAGATGGGATTTACTGTAGATGATTCGTCCTGGAATAAAACCATCAGCCCCACCTCTCATAGCCTATTTACTGAAAGCACTAAACATTGAACAGAAGCAAAAAGTGTATCCCAGCAACATCTGGAATTTATCCCTTCCTCCTTCTGTGAAAAAAAAAAAAAAAATAAATAAATCATGCCCTATTCTTTTTGAGAAAGAAAAGTGATTATATAGAATTATAATACTGGAAGAAGATAGAGAAGAGCAGAGATTTTCTTTGAAATGCTGTTTGACAATTAAAAAGGGATAGTTTCAAAGAAGCAGCAAATCCTATCTCAGCTTTTTCCACTCTGTCTCACAGTGCTAGGCTTTCCTCCCATGTGTTGGCTAAGACACTCTTAGAAAATCAACAGAGTTTTTTCATTCCTGCAAAACCTTTAGTAAGCTAGAAAGAAAACCAGTGCAAAGTCCTAACTGGTAGAAGATATAACAAATAAAAAAACTGTTGTTCAAATTCCTGTCTACCAGATTCGGAGCCTTGTTTTCTATGGAGAAAAGCTACTTGGGGACCAGCTTTCCAAAAGAGGATGGGTCAATCTTTACCCAAGGGAGCTCTGTCTCTGCAGACAGAACAGAAAGCCTTTAAATATAGAAACAGGGAAGACTACCTGGATTAGTATGAAGGTGCAAGGTCAAAACATTATATTCTCCACTTCCTCAGGCTTCTGATTCCAGAACAGCCAGGTGACAGTCTCACAGCATCCCCTGGCCCCAGCCATGACCAGGGAAGCCTCAAAAGACCCCCAGCCCTCCCGGAGGGGAGAAGCAAAGCAGCAGCTCTCATGACAAACTCGCAGAAGTGCCTCTGGCTACTAAATTACCCAATGACTTAAACTGCATTGATCAGGCTGGAAAAAAAAGCTGCAGCTCTTGGTGTGTGCACAGTTAGGAGGCTACAGCTGCAAGAGTTTTGCATTTTTCACCTGCACATAGTTCCAACCATAGTAAGAGATGCCCCTTCCTCTGGCCAGCCCTGACGTTGGGTGCTGCAGGGAGAGACCTAAAAGTCAAATAGATGAAATGAAACCACTACTCTGGACATCTTTCAAACACAGCAGAGCCTCAGGCAATGACAGGTATGTCCGATCTTGCAAATGAGGGCAAGGCTGTTAGCAGAACAAGTCCCGTTACTTGGGCTCTTCAACCCCCATCTCCTCAGCTGTGCCTGGACTGGATGCAGGATTGCATCAGGACATTAAACTCAGAAGCCGTAAAACCCAATTATACCTATTTTCGTAACAGCCAATTTAAGCTTGTATTTAGGTCCCCTCACATACCCCTACGTTACATAAAGCATTTCTTCCACTTGAAATGTAGCTTTCTAAAGGCCATTTTGCTTAATTTAATAGATGCTTAACGTGGATCTGTAAATCTCTAGAAGCGTAACCAAGGAAGACACATGGCTACAAGATACACAGTGATCCCTTCCTGAGCAAACAGAATGAACAGGAGAGGATGAAAAGCATCTCCAAATACATGAACTTGCTGTGACTGGAGTGCACTTGTGGTCTGAAGAGCAGCAAAACCCCACAGTCAGGTCAGAAGAGAAATTCCTGAACATCTGCATGCAGCAGTTAACCCACTCGAGACCAGCCAGCGCTCGGCAGGCTGCACAGCAGGGTGGATCCTGCCCTCACTGCACAACCAAATTAGCTGAACTGAGCCCACTCAGGCATGCTTCCCTCAGATTTGAAAGCGCTACTTTCAGAACTTAAATTAATTAAAAGCAGTTTCTTCTTCTTAAAAAAAAAAAAAAGAAAAAAAAGAAAAAAATCTGCACTAATAAAAAGCGTATAATGCTCTATTAAATTGAGGCTGTCCATTACATTTATTGTTCCTTACAATTCAGGCCTGGGTAGCAAGTCAGTGGATATTGAGAAGTATTGAAGAAAACCCATGAGAATGATGAGGA
The DNA here is from genome assembly GCA_025447755.1 of Corythornis vintsioides. Classification (NCBI taxonomy): domain Eukaryota; kingdom Metazoa; phylum Chordata; class Aves; order Coraciiformes; family Alcedinidae; genus Corythornis; species Corythornis vintsioides. The sequence goes on from JAOEGS010010882.1 coordinate 17,089, forward strand.
TTAAAAGCTAACAGCAAAACAGAACACATTTGTAACCCTGTAGTTTGCTCTGCACCTCGCTCGGAGCATATGGGACCCTCCAGAGACCTCTATCTCTCTCCATATTCTTGAGCCCACCCCTGGCCCACCAGCTGACAGGGCAGCCATCACCTGCATTCACAGCAACATCTCAGAAAGGTGTACTCTGTATATACTGCTATGATTAAGTCACACTAGAGAAACAGAAAACATTCATTGAATTACACACCGGTGATCAGCATCATTGTTACACACCTTGTGTGTGTCTGAGCACCCTGGAGAGGGACACAATGAATTTGAAAATGCATCTTCCAATTCAAGCAAAGTCCCATTACAGTAATATAACAATAAAAGTGAGATTCCTCTTTATTATACAGAAAATTATTGCAATTTAAGATAACTCTGTATTGTGTGAAGAAAGTCTCTATAAATCTGCTTGTTCCTTAAGTGTCCTAAAAGCAGTATATAGCAGGCCAAGGGACTTTCTCCTTCACCTAGCAGGCCAAGTTCAGTGCTAAAGAGCCTAATCTGCATATGCTGTTCTAAAGTACTGAATCCATGACACAACCCATAGTAAGGTGGAATAATAGTGGAAACAATGAAAAAAAAAATATGTAAAGAGCAGGACCTGCTGCCCCAGAAAAGCAGCAGAGACATCTGCCTTCAGTGAAGCTGAGCCCTTGCAGCCCAGCCAGCACAGGAGACGCAGATTCTCTCCAGCTCTCAAGGAAACAGATCTCATTGCACCAATACTTGTGAAGAGCATAAGGAAATCTAGCCTGGTTTCATGCCTGGAGCACACACCAAGAACAAGCCTAGGCTGGGTCATTTAAGCTGCTGAGATGCAGGTTTCATCCCTGTGACTCTAGCAGCCAGCCAGTACCCTCAGCATTGTGGGAAACAGCATGGTAGAGTGCAGGAGGCTCAGGAACAGCTTCGCTTTGGAGGGGATTTTTGGTTTTCTATTAATCATAATATTAAACAGAAAACAGTAAGGAGGAGAATTTCCAAGCTCACTCTGCACAGAGCCTGACCCGCAGCAGATCCACTGTCAAGCGGCTGCAGCAGTGTCCCCGGGACTCGTCCTCTGTGGCCGAAGCCACGGGTGCATCATGCATGGCTGGAGGACGTGGGAGCAAATTCAGGACGACGGTTGTAGGGACTCGGGCTTGGAAATCTTCATCTTAACACTCAGCAGTTAGATGTCTTTTGGGAATTCATCCAAATGGCACTGCTTCCTTCCCACTTGCCCTGCAGGTAAATCTAGCATGTGGCTTACACAATCTGTTGACTTAAATAAAGCAAGGGCAGAAGAAGAAAGCTGTTCAGATGTCAGGAGAGGCTCATCAGTCCTTTGGGCAGAAGTCTGGGTCACTTCCCCCTCCTCAGAGTACCTGGTACATCGGCCAGGGCCCTGCTTCCCTCTGTGAAAGCACACACAGCAAGAATGCAGCAGGAACGGTCACAGCATTCACAACATCAGTAAAAGGACAACAATGTGCTGCCAAATTCTTCCATATTTTTGGCCAGCACCAATGCTTAAACTCAATTTACAGAAATTCAAGCTCACAAGGTCCGTGCTCCAGTGAAGTCCTTTGAAATCAAACATAACTGAGCAGGGACTGCACGGATCGGTCGGGGAGAGGGGCCACAGCTGCTTCCACACCTTACAATGATAATCTGCCTGCACCTCCAGCTCACCCCTAGAGTAATGCTCATCCATTCTGTGGACATGGAATGTTTCTAAAGCCCTGTGAGACCGCGTGCTCTGCAAGTGTAGTCTTGTTGGATATGTGTATCTCAGGTGAAAACCATGTGCAGTGTGCAAGACTGAAGCACAGGCAGGCACTGGCAACAAACGGTTTGGAGCGAGCCCACCAACTGTCCTCATCCACCAGCCTCGGGAGTGCTTCTTGCCCCCGCTACTTTCCATCGCTAGTCTCAAACTCAGGCACCCAAGTGCCAGCCCTGGAGCCCAGCTCCTCCACTTGTGAACGTGGCAGGAACCAAGTGCCTCCCCCAGAGCAAGATAATAGTCTGAACAAAGCAATCCTGATGCAGCTGCAGCCAGGGCTGCTTTGCTATCTGAGTTACAGAGGGGAACATTAATTCTAATAATCAGTAAAATGGGATGGAAGTAGAGGAAGGCTACCTCGTAAGATGCAGGTTGTTTTCCCTCTCAGATTTTGAAGCACTGAAGCACTGAAGATGCATTTGGAAGGAAAACTGTTTGACCTGTCCACCGCTGTCTCTACTGAGGTGTTGCACAATCATTCTGTCTGCTGTGCAAATGAGAAACCCTACCACTGATCATCAATGGCAATTTAAGTAAGTATTAGGCCAAATTCTACATGTAAAGCATATGACTGAGATCAGCAATGGCAAAGAGCTGGACTTCACTACTACAAATACTCATAGTGCAAGTTAACATCTAAATCTCAAGGAACGCAGAAGAGACTACCACAGCAGTTGTGGTGGTGAGCTCCTTAGAAGGCAAGCTAGACAATCCATCTCTCATATAAGCCTATGTTAACATTTAAATAGGACCTACTGTCATGATCTTTAGCAATGAGCAGATGTGGTTTTGAGTAATGGTTAGTGTTACTTAACCAGTTATATTCACTAATGTAATTGACACCTATTCCATCATCCTTAATACACCCACTTCTTTCTCCGATACCATAAATAGATTAGAAAAGTTTCTGCAGATGGCCATGACCCCATTTGTTTGTGCACTTAGCCATGTATGAATCACTCTTGGCTTGTAGCAGCACTCTGGAATTACTGAAAGATAACTAGTCGGCACAGACACCAATAAATGAATCATGCTTTCCACAAGACCAAACCTTTGGGCTTTTACAGACTCCAATTACAAAGAAAGAAGAAAAGAACAAAGAAATTACTCAGTCTATTTGCACAAAGTCATGCAGAGTTGATTCATAGTTTTACAGAATTATTACTGACAATCATTTGTAGGGGGTTAGAGTACCAAACCAGCTACTTAACATATTGGGCAGAATGAAGAGATGGAAAAACATCCCCAAACCACGTCCTGCATATATATTTGAAAAGTAGTATTGATTTTTGAGCAAGTACCTCTTTTCATTCTTGGTATGCTCCAAGACTGGAGGTTAATCAGCTTTCATTCTCCAAGGCTAAATTCTGCTTTGCTGGCTCGCTTGGGCCAAGTTTGCAGATGTGAGAAATTCTGTTGCACCTGTTGAAGTGCACAAACCTCACACCAGCAAACTCATCCCAGGCACAGCTCCTCAGCACTGCAGAGGAGATCAGAGAACTGCTGTGTGCAAAAGTTCAAAATGCACATTTTTTAATGTATACTGAAGGTGGAAAATTAGCCAGTCTGAGGCATTTTATTAAACACGTGTGCAAGACTGAATACACCAAACCCAAGTATTTGAAAGCACTGGGGACATCCAAAAACCCTTACAACTTGTGAGGCAAGTTTCAAAAGATGTGCAATGTATCTTGATGTAACACCACAGCCTGTGGTTACACCAACATACACCACAGAGAAAAATACACCCTCTTCTAGATGGAATATAAGCCTAGTCTCGTATCAGTGAGAACTTAAAGTCTAAGTACTTTGGAGAAAAGAGGGGATACGGCATCGACTGCAACCTCAGCAGCGCTGCCTTGCTACATGCAGTGAAAAGCAGTGTAAAAGAATCTAAGGGTGATGGTGGGCTCAGTGCCAACCCCAGCCTGCAGTACACACCAGCACACTGGTCGTAGTATCTCTGAGCACGACGGCTGAATTCACAAGCCTCAGGGCCATGCAGCCTCACGTGCTCCAAATCAGCATACTGTACCAGAGATACGCAGAACAAGGAGAACATCCAGCTGAACAAAGTCACCGACAGTTTGGAAAAGGATGTAAGTTAAATGTATGCACAATGCTTTTTGTCTAAAGCCTTTCAGTGATGCTATCCTTTAGATGTAACTGAAGACCCAACTTCCTGGGCTAATTTAGCTTGCAAATGAAATGTGTGCCCTCTGCTACTCACCAGCTGAACTTAATCCACAAGCATGGAGCTGCCAACCTGGTACAGCTTAGAGTCACAGCTCAGAAGAGACCAAAACCAGTACCAGAAGAGCTACCACACAAATCTCAGTCAACTTGGCAAAACTTGCTTATTTGTCCCTTCCCTTACGGCTGCCGATTTCCCAAGAGAGGTATAAACCCTACCACAAACTGGCTACAAGAAGGAAAGATGCCATGCAAGATTTAAATGAAAACATTAATAAACATGCCCAATTCCTACACTTTCTCCTACTCTACCCATACTAGACAAATTAATGCAGCAAGCTCTCTTGTATCACAATATGTAGGTGACAAACTTCTCCTCCAGTGTCAACCTACCTGAGGATGTGATGAAGGTAGAAGGGGAAGAAAAAGGTTCCCAAAAATCACTACTACAGCAGCACCATGTTGTCTTTAGAAAGATGCAGTCATTAGAATTAAGACCTCCAGGTACAGCACAAGACTAAAAGGATGCATGTGTGCTTTAGAAGGGAAAAAAAACCCAAAACAACTAAATCAGGAACCTGCAATATTAGGTGGATGCTTAGATAAACATTGTACAACATATCGCAGCAAAAATGCTAATGCAAGTTTAGTTTTACACTGGAGATATTTCAAAAGATTTGCAAAGCTTTGATAATATTTAACATCTCTACTAATTTCCTTTTTGTTGTAATCATAAATTTACCATAGTAGCCAAAAGATCTGGGATGAACTACAAGTTCTAGCTGGCTCTGAAGCCAACAAGAATAATGTGTGCTGTTACTATTTTCTCTCAAAACATACCTCAGCAGAACTGACTTAAAATGAGAAAAGAAATTGTGAAACTGTCATTACAAAGAAGCATTTAAAATGCAGATCAAAGTGCTGCCTTAGAAGCTGTACTCCTTGCCAAATCATCAAAGCTCTCTTTACTCTCAATAGCTCCCCAAATCCTCTGATTTGGATGATAAACTCCTGCAGCTGAAATGTATCTGCTTAAAATAAAAAAAAACCAACAAAATACAAACAAAAACCAAAAAGCTCAAACCCCACAACATCTTTCTCTGGTTACCAACTACTTCATTAACCAGTGTGTTCTGAACTACTTTTCTGCATTGCTCAGTGTGCTGATGCCTGTGTACGCACACGGACAGTACCCCACTGCTACTTCAGGTATGAAAACTCATCAGTTCTCAGAGGTGTATCCACAAGCAGTCTCATCCTGCAAGCACCGAGGGCCAGCAGCTCAGATAGCTATGCCTGCCACGGCAGCACCATGCTTAGTGCCAGTGTGGCTGTCACACTGCTCTAGTACACCCCGTGCTTGTGCTTCGCTCCTCAAGGAGCTCCAAGACCAGGATTACGTTCAGTGCAGCAAAGAAGCTGCGGTGCCACGGCCCAAACAATCAGCCCCTACAGACAGAGATGACGGGTCAGATCCCGCTCTCATGGAGTGGAGCCTTGTGCTGAAATCCCCCCATTCCCCTCTGGGGCCGGACTTGGCTGCTCTGCTCACCCCTGGAGCAAGTTCTCTGGTGTGTTTCCTCACCCGGGATCTGCCCAAGTGACCTACCTTCTGCCACTCAAAATAATTGCAAAATAACCACCTGACAATTTGGCCACACAGACAGGAAGAACACTGCATAAAACATCTCCGCCAATATTAATGATTCCTTTGCTTTATGGATGTCTGGGAGCGTGCTCATGGTGTGAACCAAGTTTCCGCCTAATTGCAGCAAAGCGGCCCTTGTACCTCTCTCCTCACGAGCTTTCCAGACAGGCTTTATTACTTTGATGAGACACGCCAACACCAGATGCACTGTGTATCAGAGAACTTCAGGGATCTGATAAGACAAACCGCACGGGATCTCCTTCCAGGAAGCAAACTGGTAGTCAGTTTTTACATGAAACACCCATCACAAATAAATGACCTTTTTTAGCTAATTAGAGTTACCAAATTCTGACGGTTGTTATTACCCGAAACGAGACCAACAGACATGACTGTACAATGAGTTACTCAGGAAAGAAGCTGGATGGTAATTACTGTCTATTAGTGACACCATGTATTTTGGTACTTCCCTTGGAAAGGTCTCCTCATGTCTATCCATTTATATTTTAGGTTTACAAATTCATTCAACAACTGAATTTATCTAGCCACCACCTCTCGGCCTAGGAAATCTAAAAATATTAGTATATCTGGTGAGCAACAGCAGATACAAATAAGAACATATATTTGTAGGCACTCTCCATCTGCAAAGGGTGCAGTAGTCATTCAGCTAATTCAGGATCCTGAAAATCTAGAGGTGATCCCAGAGCCTACCTTGGGAATTCCTGGCTTTAAGGAAAGGAATATGGCTGCTGTCTCCCACACAGCCTTCAGTGCCAGGATCTGAAAACATACTACTAAATAAAATGAAGGCAAACGAAAGGCTTTTTTGGGGGGCAAAAGATGCCTTAATGGTAGTAGGTAACAGGACTTATGGTGTCAAACATCCTCCTCTGAATATACTGATACTGACTGAAAAAGAAGAATGAGTCTTGTCTTTATCCACTCTGCAATATATGTGATCACCTCTGATTATATAGGATCACCTCTGGTGCCACGTGTACTGATCCCATTGTGCAGCACAATACAATCCAGGTGTTCACCCAGAGGAAAAAACCAAAGTTTGACTATTTTCTCTCCATTTCCTTCTCTGTGTCTTTTCATTCTCCCATTCAACACCGAATATAAAATACTAAGATTAAAATCACTGCCTGAGGGCACAAAATAAACTGTCATTTTAAGACCCCTGTGCTCTTCAGTCTCAGGGAATTAGGACTTTCCCTAATGCCCCGGGTACAAGAGGAGGGACCCACAGAGCTGGGACTGCAGACTGCCAGGGACAGCCAAGGGCACACACAGACAGTTCTGAGGCCACTGTAAGCAAAAGCAAGCCATGCTGTGCTCCTCCCAGGTCACACCTTGGGACGCTGATCTCGGCAAAAAGCAGTGACTGTCACGGACACATGGTCAGAGGCAGACACAGGGAACTCCCCAGTTTGGCTGAAGTCAAACTGAGATGCCACAAACTGAACACAGTCTGTGCAAACACTCTCTAGGTTGCTGAAACACTGGTAGCAGCTCTGGCTTCCCTCTGTGTCCCTGCTTCCTGGAGGAAAAAACTCTGGGGGCAATGAAGGACATGGTTATTATCCACTCTGCCCTGGAAGAAGCTGTAACTGACGTTGACACAGTGTCAGGAAAGAAACGTATTTGCCAAAAAGGCAGTCTCAAGTGGAAAGGAGACGTGATCCCCGGCTGAGCCATCTGCATTTGGTTTGTTATTAAACCAAAGAATGTGAAAACCTAGAAGTCCTTGCTTGGACAGAAACCCGCTCTCACGGTTCGCTCGCCCCAGCCTGCCACTGGCCGGGCACGCTGCACTGGCACCAACGTTGGAGAGCGGCTGCCAGCCCAGGGGAATGGCCTCATCTCCTCGCAGAGGTGTAACTACACCTTTTCAAACTCCTGAACATTACTGCATGAGCAAAGCCTCTACCGAGAGCCACCCAGCCCAGAGAGACCTGCCCTCACACCCCGCGCCTGAAGTCATCCTCTCAGAGGGATGCCTGGGTGCCCGCAGAGTCAGGATCCCCAGCCTTGGCACCCAAACCCTCTGGCAGAAGCCGCTGTGGGGCGTTAAGCAGCACAGGCATGAGGCCTCCTTGCCGACGGGGCCACGGCGCTGGCCCGAGCGGGCAGGAGCTGGCGCTTTGCACTGGCCCAGCCGGCAGCAAGAGCTGAGCTGCCCCGGGTGAGCGAGGGAGTGAGCGGGGAGGCAGGAGCACCGCCTCGCTCCACTCCCTGCGCCAAATAATTAGTTATTTACAGACTCTTCCGCCACGACAATCACCCCTGACCTCTTTCACCCAGTCGAAGTGATTAGAGACCACTGCTGCAGACGTCTGGCTGCTTAACGCCGCCCAGCATATTGGCACTCCAGCCCTGGCGGGTGAGACTCCGCACCCCCGCCCCCAAAAAGCCCTTTTATAATCCTAATCTGGGAGCGCCACACACAGAAACCAGCTGCTTCCTCCGCCGCAGCGCCGCAGCCTGCCATAAGGAATAAAACCTGTGAAGAAATATTTTGGGGGATCAGTTGTGCAGTTAACCTAATTAGAGGGTTAATTTAAAAGAGTTTACAGTTATGTCACTTTCCTGAAGCATTCCTACATGGTAACTTTTGGCTAGAAAATTAAATGGCATTTGGTGGTAGATGGTCTGAGGTTCACTCAAAGTTGTATTAGAAAGATCAAATAATACCAAGCAACTGCAGTAAGGGGGGGGAAGCTGTATAATGAATTTATCTCGGGGAAGCCCAACTCTGTCCTTTCCACTGAACCCAGGTGGAGGAAGCGATCGGGTAACAGCCACTGCAGTGCAACTCCAGGAGCACAGAGGTGAGCGAACACTGCCTGCCATCAGCCAGAAACAAATCAGTAACATCGGCGATAAAGACACCTATCCAAAAATGAAATAAAGGCAGGAAGCATTACGGGAGCTCAGTCATGGTTCCAAAGAGCTAATGGGAGCTCAGAGTCTATCAGGACCCCAGAGCTGAGTGGTTGACACAGGGAGGGCAGGCACAGCGCTAGAAGGGGACAAGCTGTGCAAGGACTTTAGGAGCCGTATGACCTCAGGCATGAGGCTCCCACAACATCCATCCAAATTCAGGCAAAGTGTCCTACAGTGTACTTCACTGTCCCCAGCTTCTCACACCCCCGCCATCCATAACCGGCACCTGTCTCCTACCAAGCCTTTCATACACTGAAAAAATAGGGGGGGGGGAAAGAAACAGAACTAAAAAGTAAAATGTGCTATTTCTAAAAAGTCGATGAATGAAATTAAAAGCCTGAGTTGTTCCAACAAAACCTCATGCCAAGAGTTAGGAAGAGAAGCTTTTTCCTCAAAAGACATTACACATTTTAATTCACAACTTTTATCATAACCATGAGCCTTGATCAGACACAAAGTGTCTCATCCTTGGGACACAGTTTATGTTCACCAACTGGCTGGCACAAAAAGAACTGTATCTTCACTATTTATATGCTGCTATTGGTATGCACATCTAACCTGGCCTGTTAAAGTCAGGAAAGAATAATGGTCTATTCAGTACCGGTAGTGTTAATAAAATCAGGCAAATCCAGCTTAGTTTTGTCTGAACACGAATGAGATTAAATCAAGATTAAATGTGCATACAGTACAAAGGGTATGGTTTATGCTAAAATTCAGAATGAACACATTTTAGTACCCGGTATACAAATGCCTACAGACCTTCTCCAGGATTCAGACACCTGAATTAAACAACGATGAAACTGGAGAAGGCGAAGGCAGATGACACTGGACAAAAGCCATCCAAAATACCAAGGGACAGATGCTGGCTCTAAAATACTGCTCTGCAACCCTGCTGGAGGTAACGGGGCAAATTCTGTGCTAGCAGAAACAGGCACAGCTCAGCTGACTTTCCCCTGCATGCACCGAGTGCGAGCCTGCCCCATCGCAGTGCCAGGAATATATGCAAAATCAAGACTCTTTCCCAAGTTTTCATTTTGGGCCATTTTGCATTAGTCTGTGTAGAGTTTGATTTCACGGCACAGAACAAGGTCTATAATCTTGACCACCCACCCAGCCTGAGATGCCTTGAAAACCTTCCCTTTACAGAAAATACCATTTGCTTTACATCGCCAGAGTAACCAATTCATGTCTCTTCCCTCTTTCTCTCTCACCTACACGCACTGCATTTCCAAGAAGGAAAGAGCAAAGAAAAGTAGTGGATATTTAGGTCAAGCACTGTACTCACTGCTACTCTACAAGAGTTGAAAAATATTAATTAAAAAAAAAAAAAAGGCAAATAGCCTTTCATAACAAAAAGCCCCCAGGGGCTGGAGGCGGGGGAAACAGGTTCCCAAATATAAGCCCTACTCGGGGGTCCGGATCGCAGTGCTGTCCCCCCCACAGCAACAAGAGCAAGGTGAAATTACACTGGGGCTAGTGTAGACCCCCGGAGGAGGCTCAGGGGCCAGGGCCCCCCGGCATCACCCGCCCCGCAGGAGGAAAACGCGGGGCAGGGGCGGCTGCACCAGCCGGAGCATCGCCGGGGCTGAGCCGCGGGAGAAGAGACGAGATGCGGGTGGCGATGGAGGCAAGATGGTAAAGAGCTGGGATTTCACACACATGCCGGCAGAGCGAGGAGGGAGAGGGCAGTGCAGGAGCGGCCGTGCTCCGCAGGCAGCCGAGCGAGGCTGTGCCCAGAGAGCTGTGCCTGCCGAGGCTGTGCCTGCCGAGGCTGTGCCCGAGGCCGCTCCGCCAGCCCGTCCCGCCGGGACCCGCCCGCTCCCGCGCCCTGTCATGCCGTGTCAGACCCGCACTAGATACCCCAACAGCAACAGATGAGAGAACAGAGCTCACAAGGAAAAAAAAAAAACCAAAAAAACACACAAAAAAACCCCAAAACACTCAGAGCAAAGCGCTTCAGAGCGAAGGGTCCCAGCGCTACCGGGAGCCCCCGCGGAAACTTCCCTGCCCGCAGCGGGCTCGCCGTGCACCCCGCACCCCCCCGCACACACACCCGGGGAAGTCGGGGCAGCCCCGCGGCAGCAGCAGGACAAGTACTTACTGATCTCCATGCTCTGGAACAAAGACCTTTTGCAGTTGCATGTGCAGGACACATTGGGCTGAATAGCTACGGCCGTGCTGTTCAGACCCATTAAGTTATACATTTAAAAAAAAAAAAAAAAAAAAAAAAAAAAAAAAAAAAAAAAAAAAAAAAGAAAAAAAAA
>JAOEGS010010883.1:16819-26847 GCA_025447755.1 Corythornis vintsioides
CTTCTCTGCTCCAGTTTATCCCCATTGTTCCTTGTCCTGTTGCTGGGCACTCCAGAGCAGAGCCTGGCCCCTTCCATTGGACACCCACCCCTCAGATATTTACAGACATCCATCAGATCCCCTCTCAGGCTTCTCTTCTCCAGACTGAACAGCCCCAGGGCTCTCAGCCTTTCCTCACCAGACACATGTCCCAGCCCCTTCATCATCCTCACAGCCTCCTTTGGACTCTCTCCAATAGATCCCTGTCTCTCTTAAACTGGGGAGCCCCAAACTGGACACAGCATTCCAGCTGTGGTCTCACTAGGGCATCAAAGCTGGTATTTTTCACTTGCAAGCAGCAAATATTCAGTGTCCCAGAGAAAAGCAGAAAACCCAATCACGCTACTATGGTGTAGAAAGAGAAGAACATACCAGAGTGATACTGAAATTTGACTACTTTTCTAAGCATGCTAAAATCTTTTAATTACAGGCAATCAGCCAAAGGAATCCTCAGAAGAACAACCTCACTGAGATGTTTTCACAAGTGGCAAAGACAACCTACCAGTCCCCTGTCAACTGCAGGAACAAACTCTGGTTCAGGTGCTCAAACTTTATTTCTTCATTAATGGGCATTCAAATCTGGGATTTTGGACAGAAAATAAGTGTTCTGAATAACAGAAAAGTTATTCAAAGAACTGACTAGTTCTGGAGAGTCATCAGTGTGATAACCATGTTGGGTGAAGGTGCTTCACAGAGCTGCTCCATCATCTCTGAGAATCTGCCTTTAAAAATGACTTTGCATCACTGATGTAACAGCCTGCAGGAACCAATGGGACTTGAAGATTTAGTGCAAGAAATCTTATTATTCCTTGTTTCACAGTCAAAGGGCACTTGGCTCTCATAGTTCTCTTAATGGCTTAACTTGTCAGTGGTAGTGTGTTAGAGAACTACCCAGAGCCAGAACAAGCTGCCATTTGTGAAAGAGAGAAATGAACCTCCAGTTGCAAAGAAGTCCAGACAATCAGAGTGTGCATTCCAGGCAGGACAACATCAGCATCATTTCTCTGTGCTAGCTTGGAAGCCTATCTTTAAATTAAACACCCATGTGGATCTAGCAGAGGGGTCAGCTCTGAACCTTGTTCCAGTTCTGAATTCCTCTCCACGAGGCAGCTCGGAAGCCTCGATGCTCCCATTTCAGATTTGGCCCAAAATAATGAAAGTACAACAGATAAAATAGAGCTTACTGGTGTATTTGAGGATGAAATGGCCTCATATAAAATGAGGTCAGCTTGGCTTATGTTATACTCAGAGCATAAGTGAACAGCCTGAACTTTTTTTGTTATTCTTTTTGCATGCTGTTCTTTTTATAGTATGAAAGGTTTTTATGATATATATTGTCATCTCAAGTATTCTTGCCAAGCAGTTTCTTAGACTTTTCATAAATTTAAAAGAACTTTATAACAGTTCAGCACATTTAATAAACATACTTTATATGGAAATAACTTTTTTTGGATGGTAGCAAGATACAGTTTATCTTAGAAAGTTCTGCTTGAGCTTTGCAAGAGCAAGCTAATCATAATCTGATTTAAGACCTTAGGCTAGTGATAACTTAAAGGCAAATGCAAGCATAAATTGTCTGCACTGATAGTCCTGTACTGCACTTTAAAGACTGCAGATAAATCTGGAATGTACTCAGAGACAATGCTATGGGGAGAACTGAGAAATATTAAGAAAATTCCAAGTCTGTAACAAGGATGGGCTAAAAGTGCATTGTGCTGCCATGGGACACTGAATAAGGTGTGCAGAGCAGCAGGGGAAAAAAAAGTACACTTCAAATCTGGGCTTGCAACACATCTCTTGTGCACTCTGGTGAATAGAAACGTGTCTGTTGGCCACAGGATTTCATGACAATGAAGCTGGATTTTCTCCTCCTGCCTCAGTTCATTTCCAATGGTGAAGCAGGTTGTAATCCCTGAGAAGATGCCTACTCAAGGCTTAGTGAATGCCAGAACATCTTGCTTTCTTAGGTACTCATGCAATCCCTGCAGATTTCTAATATTGATTTTTTTAACCTCTGGCAAAAAGCATTAAGTGTTGTTTTTCTTGCAGCCCAGGCTTCCTCTCTCCCCTTCTGTGAAAATCTCTGCACAAGAGGGTACTGGGCATTCATCCAGGAGCAGCAACTCTGTGAACTTGGTGAAAGGGAAGGAAGGGCTTTTCCAGCATGGAAAACATTCTGCTGGGCCGGTTTGATCCACCCTAACTAATCAACAGCCTTGCTTAGAAATGAAGCAGCATCTAACAGTCACTTAGTCACTTCCACAGGGATTTGCATCCCACTGCTTCAAGTAGGAAATTGCCTTGCTCCATTTTTACAAAGAGCTCCCAGCAGATGTCCCCCTTTCCCCACTCAAGTGATGACAAGAGACTATTTCACTGGCAATTTAATCCCATCTGTAGTAATTCAGGTCTTCATTATGCTGTATATCCTGTAAAATTAATTACCATACTTGCACTTTGACACAAATAGCAGCTGCTTTTATGCACGAGGTAGTAATAGGCTCAGCCTCTAGGAAGAGAACGTGCTCTCAAAGTGTGTTTTACATTTAGAGAGCTTGCAGCAGGCAGAGCAGACACCTCCTTGTCTAGCTCACAGCACGTGGGAAATACTGGGGTGCTTCAGGTGCTGGTTTGCCAGCACTGGCAATTGCACATGAACCGACTGGAAGTGATTTTAGCCATGTTATTTTTAGGGAGGTGAATGAAAGATGAAGGGAATATTTAAATCTTTTGGCCTCCTCATAAGGAAGGTTTGATTTCTCCACAGAAAAATGCAAAAAGTGGGCTAAGCTCATGCATTTTACCCTGTTTAAAAAGGCTGAATGAGAAATAAGAAATTAAATCAGGGACAGACCTATCATCTCTGAAACTTCACACGAGTACTACCTGGAATAATTTGTCATTGCCATTTGTGAGGATGCCAGTTAATCCAAGGGCATGCTGTAGCATTGACTGTACCACTGCATATGACAAGCTTGTTGCTACTCCCAGTTATTCCCTTGCTAGCATGAAGTGGGCTTTCTAAACTTCAATAAAAATAAGCTTTCTGACCATTAAGGGAGGAATGAGGGAACACAGAGAGGTGTGCAGTTTGACATAGCAAAGCCAAACTGCTTCAGGGAGTCTTCAAGAAGCAGTGAGCTGCAGCTGAAATGGGCAATGCCACGAAGGGAGAACTTCTGGAGTTGCCCTGTTATTAATGGGCTTGTGGCACATTTGTCACTGGCCACGGTGACACACGAGAGAGCCCCCAAAATATTGATTGCACTTACCAGCCAGATTGAGTTTCATCCATGGCTCCAAGCATCCAAAATCACTCTTGCAGATACAGCCATCTCTCTTGCTCTGCATACACCTGTTTCCACTCACTCTGACAGTTCAGTGCTTCATGTGCAAAGGGCAGCAGGGCCTGACCATAGGATCACATCCCCACATTCCACAGAGCCTGAGGAAAAAAGGAGAAATGAAGCAGTGACACCTATTTCATAAGGCAGACAGGGCAAGGGGATCTGTCTGCTGCTTGGCTTCCAGGCAGTGACAACTGAACATGGACTCTCAGAAGAGAGCTTGTCTGAGATCTGGCCAACTGTGAGGCAAGATGCAGAAGGTTTATTCTTCAGGCACTGCCCTTTGCAACGTGAGCTGAACCCAGAACCTCAGTCTCACATCAGAGAACTTGGGTAAGGGAGTTTGGGCTCTTGATGACCCTTAGGCAGTTTTTAGCCCTGGTTGGGAATAGGACAGTATGTGCAAGCCAATCATTTATCTTATTTTGCTGTCAATTAGAACCTCTGAGTTCCAGGTGGGATCATACAGCCCTGCCTCTCCCTTCCCCCCCCAAAACAAACCCCAGAAAAAACCAAACAACCCCAAACCAATTAAAAACCAGCCCCTAAATCTCAACTCTAGATGGAGCATGAATACAGTGAGGCATCTTTCTCTGCATCCCAGCTACTGATGTACACAGCAGAATGAAGGACATTCCTTCCTCCCCACCTTTTCCCACGTGTACACTGTCCTTGTACATCCCTGGACACACAGGAGGGCTCCATCTGATGAACACATTGGCTGCTTCAAGTCCCAGTAATAACAAACAGTGGGGCCAGCCTGGCTGACTTCATGTTTATAGACTGAAGGTGTAAGGAGCAATCTTGCAGGGTGCTTATCTATCAAATCAATGGTCAGTGGTCCTGGGCAGAGATAGTACTTTACAGGCTTAACCTTGTAGTTCCCTTCTCACTTTCTTTATGCAGAACTGTCATGTAAAATCTGACTAAACTCAAAAGGCTACGTGAGGAATAAAAAGGGGAAATCTGGTTAATAAAAGGATTTGCTTCAGCTATTAAAAATAAATAAATTCCCAAACCTCCACTGCAATTGAAATGGACATTTCAAATATTCCAAGACAGATGACTACTCAGTGATAGCTCTAATGATTATGATATGAGCTTCTGATTTGTATAAGAAGTGGCACAATTACTGTGAATATCCTACTGGATTTTGTAATATGGAATTTTCATGCTTTCTGGGTTAAGGATAAACATAATTGATTTATGATTAACATAATGGTCTAGGCTTATCTTCAGAATGGATAGTATTTCATAGAGAAATGAGGATAAAGGCATTTTTCTCATTGCTATTGAAAGAGGGTATCTGCAAACCAGAGCAGCTAGGAGCAAAACTGGTGAGAGCTCCTGCTAGAGGAAGACTTGACATCATTCATGCAAGATCCAAATCCATCTGTTGTGTGGCAAGAGAATGATGAATGGGAGGTCAAAAGTCTACAGAATAACATGAATGAGGTTTTGAAAGGGCATATTTATAAAGTAACACAATTAGGAGAAAACAGCTCCACATTTTCTTGACAGTTCACTACAAATTAATGAAGGAACACTGATCACTGGGCATTTCTTGGGAACTCGTGGGAGGCAGAGGTTAAGAGCCCAAGCTTGCCACCTTTCTTGCCACCTTCACATGCACTGAAGTGCCCCAGACCAAGGATCTCACTGTGGTTTAGGTTAAAACCAAAAAGGGTGCAAATATATCCTGAGTTTTGGAAAGCTGGATCAATCATGGGGTGACAGTTATTCCTAAAGGGAGGTAGGTCTGATCCTGAGAGGGACCAAGATCCACCAATTCCCATCAATCCCTCTGGAACTCTTGTTCCTCAGCAGCTGGCAGGGGCCCTGGCAACTCTCCCTGAATCACACCCTCAATTGCATGACTTTGGTCATCCAAAGGCAACATCTTCAGGCATTTGGAGCATCCTCAGCCACCATGGATAGTGAGTCAAATTTGACACTAACTCCAGAAACCCTTGCAGTCCTCTCCAGAAAGTTCTCTTGCAAGGCTGTGTGAAATCAGATTGCTTCAGAGGAAGCAAGGAAAAAGCTCCAGAGACCAGGGGAGTGCTGGAAAAAGGCTGGCCCCTCAGTGCCTTAGGTTTTAAACACCTCACTGGAGTACAGACTCACTCTGCAGCACCCTGCCCTGTTCAGCAGCAAGGGGAACTCCTTGCAGGTGTAAGAGGGATGAATAAACCACACCTGAATCCACTGTTAGAAAAGGAGAAATACCATTCTGGCCATCCCACATGGCAGGATGAAAACAGCAACTAGCTGTCATCTCTGGGTCCATCTGCTCTGGTCTGGAGCAGCCTGGCATGAGGGATCTGTGTTCAAGAGTGTCTCAATTCCAGACACTAGTGTAACCCTGACTGCACCACCAATCTGACATTGGCACTGATCACAGCACTGGCTACAGCTCCTTTCTTTGAGGCTTCCTTCCCAGCTCCCATATCCCAGGCATTGTCTAGAGAGCTGTGATTTCACGAGGCTGTTTTAAACACTAGTGCTCATATCTAAAATCTCCTGTTAGCTTTGCTAAAACACATGGCACTCCAGTCCTGGGTGCTTTCTAAATGGCTATCAATGGATTCTGCACTTAAAGGGCAAATGTAAAAAGAACAACCCGAGCACATACATCATACACCTTTTAGGGCTGAGACGTTAAAAAGCAGAAGCCTAATCTTTGGAATTTTTCAATATAAATAACCCAGCCTGTTTACTCAACTCCTGAAAACGTCTTCCATACTCTTACATGAAATATTCTCTAGCTTGGAGGGAAAAAAAACCAAAACAAACCAAACCCCACTCCTCTGCTTTTCATTTTCACTGATTTCAATTTATCAAAAGCAAATGTAGACTATTAAGAAAAGTTATTCCAGCGTGTTGCTCCATTTTAAAACTCAAGGAGAAATTCAAGACATAGTGAGAGGACACACTGCTTTGCTGCAGAATAAAATTTGATGCCATTAATCTTGTCCACAAGTTGTTGCTCTTATTAAGAATGACCTCCCTGACTTCTCCAGCTTGACATAAAGAAATCAGGTTGGTGGCCACAAACCAGGACGGAGATGGTGTCAGCCTGCTCTGTCCCTCTGCTCCAGAACTGAGTTTACAGCCACACAACGAGGCCACAAAGCCATGTGTGATGCACTTTACTCAGCCTTGAGCTCTGCATTGGTTTTCAGATGTTTTGAAAGTGCAAAGTATGGTTTGAAAAGTCTGTAGTATTTATTAAGTGCTAAGACCTTCCCTAAGCTAGTACACAGGGATGGGGAGATCTTCTTGAGAAGGAAGAGTTGTATGTATTCAATTTTCAGAGCAGACACACTAAAATAGATGTGATTATTTAAACCTTTCTGGTTAATGACACTGCCCTACAAGAAAGGAGACTTTATAAACTGCAAGTTACAGGCAGTCAACAATTTCATGATGGAGTATGAAGTTATCAGGAAAAGATGGTAGAAAGAGAATAAAAACTCTTAAAAGATATAAATGAAATTAGTCAGATTAGGATTTTCCTTCTACTTGCATGGTTAGTGTAAACTCAACAGTAATAATGTGGTTTTCAGCTTAGCAAATGCATTGACATGCAAAGTGTGTGCAAGATGATGTGCTACCCATTCTCAGTGCAGTGGGATGAATATTCTTTAAAGCTGCTGGCACATAATTCCATGTTTTTGTGCTGGGAAAGAAGCTGTGAAGTACCAAGAGAAATAAGGGATGACTTTGGGCTTGTAATAATCCTGTAAATTCTACCACCAGTGGGTGTTATGCTCTTCTTTTTGTTATGCAAAAAATTGTGCCACGCTGTAGCAAAGAAGATTATTCCTTTAGATTAAATAATAGATTTAATAGATATTTTAATAGATTATTCTATTATTCCTTGCTCATTTTGTTTTTATTTGGATGAAATTCCAGTTCTTGCTTTTTTATCAGCAAGTGTGGCCAGGAATCTGAGGAAGGACTGGTGCCCAGGAACTGAATCAGAATTAGGATTCTGTGCCTGTGATTTTTTTCCCTGTTCTGTCTCTGCCTTTAGGGAAATCTCTCCTTTCCTTTCCTTTCCCTATGCAGAAAAGCTTACATACCCTCAGATTTTAATTAGACAGAGTACAACACCTCCAGGATTGGAAGTGCCAAGAGTTATTATAATCTATGACCTTCAGCTAATGAGGCAGTGCCCTGATTTCATGTAAAGAGTATCAGGTATTTGATCATGATGCTGTTTGAGTGCTCTGTCCTCCTGACACAAGCTGCACATACCCAGCACGCTGGCAAATCCTTGTTTACACACACACAGCAACGTGGAAGTTTGTCAGAATCCAGTGTTTGGTGCAGTCGAGGGTGTGTGATGGAAAATCAAAGCCTTTTACAAGAAGCCCTGTGACAGATTTAAAAGGAAAGGAGAATGATAACTCCTGATTTAACATATCTCCAATTACAGGATCAAATGCAGATTCAGACATGTTAAAAGAGAAGTTCTGCACTGCTGATGATAGCTAAAAGAATTTAAATAATGTGCTCTGATATGGCCTTGGGACCTCTCACAATTCCAAGGAGAGTAACTCATATTTCTTTATTTCTGTCATTTTTTCATAGCTGAAAGATATTTTTTTTTTCCCCTTCTCCTCTAAAGCTCATAATGTGGTAAAGAAGCTGCTGGGAACAGTTAAATCAGTGCAGAAATCCCCAGGAGAAAGAGTCCATCACACATTTTGCATATCTCAGGGGTTCAAGGACAGTGGGCAGGAATCTGATCTGTGTTACAACAATTGAAACCCAGACTAATTTCAGTGAACTCGCTGGCTCTCCTCCAGATGTCAGTTCCAATAACAGAGAGCAGAGTGTGGCTTCAGGAAGTGAAAAAATAAACCAGAAGACCTGTGTCTTTCACCAGTGATGCTGTAACTTGTGACAGAAACCTTCTCTGAAGCAGCAATCCCCCCCCATGCTGAATTCATTTACTTTGGCAGTTTCTTGATTGTTCCACTGTCTATTTATTTGAAATGGAAACCCAGTCGTGTTGCCTGCTCCTTCTCCCGGCGTTATGATTACACAATACATCTTCCTTTTGTGTTTTGCAATCAATCACTCTCCAGGCTCTTTCCCCCCCCTCCCTATTGTGTATCACAGTACCTGGCTTTGGCAGAGGTTTCCATCTGAACGTGAGCATAAAGGAAAAAAAAAAAAAACCAACCCTTAAAAATAATAGAAAGTGTCTCTGCATTTGCAATGTGTGAGGAATGTGGACGTTGTCCCGTGCCTTTGCTGGGTTGCTGACAGCTGATTTGGAACATATGCTCCTCAGACATCCAGTGTGCTTCTCAATTTGGGGTGTCAGAGCCAGAGAGATTTGAGTGTCAGATAAGCAAACCTTGTTTCTCAGAGAGTCAGGAGCTGTCATGGCAGACATCCCCTAGTTGGCTCATGCACCCCCCCCATGACACGGCTGTTCAGTATCAGAGACAGATGAACCAGATGTTTGGTGCTCTCTGGATTCTCTTCAAACTGTTTTGTGGTCAGATGAAGTAAAAACTAAAATCAGGTAGGTAAGAGACAAGGCTCATCTAATGAATTACACACAGCCCTTGTTAAAATGCTCTTCAAATGGAAATGCATTAAAAGGAGTTTGTGTTTTTTAAGAGGGAATTTAATTGAAGTGGTTTTTCCCTCTTCTAAGTTCAGATCTTGCACATGTTTCGTTGGTAGGGCATCTTTAGACAAGTAATTCTGTTCTTATTGTACAGAAGTAGAAACTGAGATATGTAGAATAAAAAAATGCCCAGTATCAACCAGCTGGCCAGTGGAAGAGCAAGGAATAAAGTTTAAGAGGCAGGAATAAACAAACAAAAAAAGCCTTATTTGAAACCAAAAAAGGTCTCAGACAGTGAAATTATGCATTGCAGGTGGCCACTGGCTTCATGCAAATGCTGACAAAATCTCCTTCCCTCTCGAGGCACAGCATGTCTGCCAACATCTAAGGAATGGCACGGATTCTGTCAGCAACTGATTTTCCTTGAGCTAGTGCTTCATCCCTCTATACAAAAGCTGCAGTAAAGCCACCTAATTGATCAACTAATCACTCAGGAAAAGCACTTCTGTCACCAAGAGCCCATCATTATTCTCAAAGGGTTGAGATTTCCTCTCTTACTCCACTAAAGCTCTCTTCTGTGTCTCCCAGGTGGCTGGTGTTTCTCCCCACTGGCCATGCTGACCTTCTGGTCCTTTCAAGACACAATACCTGCTGACATCCCTTCCCTGGCACCCTCTCCTTGTGCCTCTTTGCAGTCTGGACTCCTGCTGCTGACTGAAGCTGCTGTTCCTGTCCCCTCTGTCTGGACATGTTTCATTCAGCAGCATAGACACTGACCCTGTACCCAGCACCATTCATTAGTTCTTTACAATTTACTTACTCTTTCTGCACCCTCACTCATTTTGCTGGTCAAGAAGATGATTTAAGGGGGCAGTGCTGCCTGATCTTAGAGCTCATGCCTGCCACTGCATGGAGGTTTCATAGAATCAGGGAATCACTGAGGTTGGAAAAGCCCCTTGGGATCATCCAGTTCAACCATCAGCCCTGCTCTACACAGTTCACCCCTAAACCATGGCCCTCAAACCCACAGCCAAACCACCCTGAAACAC